>JADPWL010003130.1:27960-40001 GCA_019059595.1 Marasmia exigua
TCACATACTCAAATAAATATTTATTTATTTATTTTTTTAGTTTATCTTGATTGTGTAAACTTATATGGGCATGCCATGATGCAAAAATTACCGACGGGAAACTTTCGATTTTTAAATGAAAAGGAGGTAAATCAATTCGATGTGCTGAGTATACCTGTCGATGCTGACATAGGATATATTCTGGAGGTATATTTTGCATTATCCTCTTGAAATACATGATAATCACTCGGATTTACCATTCGCTGCAGAAAAATTTGTTCCTCCCGGAAATAAATGCGCAAAATTAATAGCTAATTTATATGATAACTATAAATATGTCATTCATTACCATCATTTAAAGGAATGTTTAGATAATGGTCTAACGATACTCAAAATTCATAAGATATTGTCGTTTCATCTACGCGCATTTTTAGTACCATATATTTTATTAAATACAATGCTTCGTCAAGAGGCAACTTCAGAGTTCGAAAGAGATTTTTTCAAAAAACAAAATAACTCTATTTTTGGGAAAACTATTGAGAATAAAAGAAAGCAAGCCGATGTAAAGTTAATTACGGTATGGAACGATGTATTAAATAAAACTAACAAATTATGTGGAGCTGAAAAATATGTAAGTGCCCCTAATTTCAAGAATTTGTCTGTGATTACTGAATCCTTAGTTGCAATACAGTTAGAATTAATAAAAATTGTTCTTGATCGACCCATTTACATCGGATTTTCAATTTTGGAAATATCTAAGACTCATTTGTATCATTTTCATTACACTGTGATGAAACGTATGTATCCAGATTCGCTTCAACTTTGCTACACTGATACTGACAGTCTTTTATATTTAATAAATATGAAAGACTTTTACGAAGACATGAAAAAAAACATTAAGTATTTTGACACAAGTAACATCGATGGCGATCAGTATAATATGCCTTAAGTAAATAGCAAAATACCGGGTTTTTTCAAAGATGAGATGGGTGGTAATATCATACCTGAATTTGTGGGTTTGAGAGCAAAATTATATTGTATAGATTCTAAAACCAGTTCAATAAAGAAAGCCAAGGGTATTAAAAAATCAGTTACAAAAAAACTTGATATACAAAATTACAAAAGAGCGCTATGGTACAATGAAACACTCAGAAAGGAAATGTGCATAATTTCATCAAAGAATCATAACATTTTTACTCAGAAAATCAATAAACTAGTACTTAACAGAAATGATGACAAGAGACAAATTATGGAAGATGGCTGTAAAACTTTACCGTAGGGATACTATAAAACTGTATTTTAATTAGAACAATTAATGTACCTAACTATAATGTATAATGTAAGATAAGTTTACGTTTGTCTGTATAAGCTTTACGGATTTAACTATTATGTTATTATATAAATAAACTTATTACGTTGAAAAAAATGTTTTTATTGCTTTACCTTACTCCCTACTACTAATGATATTAACATAATTGGGAAGATAGGAGAAGTTAATGCATCGCTACGCCCCACATTGATATGAACAATTTTACCATTTAGTTCCATTTTTTAGACTACTTTATCTTCCAAATTGCATTAATATCATACAGGTGATACAGGTAACAAAAGAAAACAGCAATAATATTTATATAAGTATGTTTATTCAATTTAAATACATACAGTGCTTTTATACAAGTTTTAAATTAATTAACATTCGTTCAATTTATCACCTATTTTTTAATCACACAATTTGTAGAGTCTAATACATCGTCATAATTAGCATCCGTCACATATTGCACACTTATTTTAGGACTTTGATCACTATTATCACTGTTTACCTGATCGTTCAGTTCATAAATTTGAATTCTTATAAGATGTCGACCTCGTTTATCTTTATTTCTGACGATATACGACGATGAAGATTCTTGGGAACGCTTTGTTCTTTTCAAGGATAAGGATTTTTTTACTTTAGATTGTGGCTCATCGTTTACGACTAATCTATTCGGAGGCAAATCTTGAAGTTGATCCTCTTGCTTACTGTAGTAATCTAGCACAAAGGCATCCACATCTTGGGCATAATAAAACGGATTAGTAATAGGGTTCGAATCGATATTGTTCTCAGCACCGGACATGATCTGCAAGAAATAAAGTAAATATGAAGTTAATACAAATCTTACTGAATAAAAACAAAAAATTATATTATGGTCGGGTGTACAAAAGGGGACCCAACAAATAATTTTTTGAAAATCATAGAAACATAGCTTTTAAATAACGATAGACTTATTTACAATTTTTTTTGGCAAACAAATATTTTTTTGTTTGGATAGGTCGGAAGTATTTTATAAGGTTAGAACTTTCGACCAAAACAGAAGTGAAAAATTTTACAAGTTCCAGCTCCATACAAAAACGATCGAAAATTCAGCTAAGTGTCGGGAACCCTTTGCTACACCCCAACCTATATTACTTACCAATATTATAATACGACTGTACAAACCCTAGGTTGCCCAGGTCCTAGTCGAGAGGAATGCTAGGTCGCTTTGCTACAAATAAAAGTCAACTTAGCAAACAACGGTTTATTGTTTACCGAATAGTCCTAAAAAGGCCGTTAACACACATCACTACTGAGCTTAAGTAGTGTTAGAAAATCGCTTTGCTGGTGCGATGTAATTATGCACAGTGCCCTCTCTTGGTACTTTTATGAACTGTTCGTACCATAATACAGTTAGGATCGATCCGAACAAAGTGATCGATTGTACATCTATTGCCCGCCAAGGACGAATTGCAATAAGTCCTTAAAATTGTACCAAAAACCGATCTAATGTTTATTAACACCACGATTTATCCTTGCTGGGCTTACAAATTTGTTATTTGTTACAAACAGACCAATCAACGATTATACCTAGAATAACATGCAAAATTTCTTAAAACTAAAGTTGAGTTTAAGAAAAAGTTAATAAAAACAAAAATATTTGAGTGATTTTACTTGATTAAACACACAATATAAAAGTATAAAACCCAAATATTTAACCAGTTTAAAATGTAAATATGATGTGCAATAACACAGTATAATTTCATCTTGGTTAAAACAACAAATAAACTAAGTAAAAGATGTAACAAATATAAATTAACAAAGTATAGATTTCAACATGGGCAAAACAACAAATAAAATTAAATAAAAGATTTAACAAGTGTAAACTTAACCAACTTATTACCAACTTTACAAGCCAAGACATTCCCTTTTATTCATTCTGTTATTGGTAATATACACAATTTATTTGTAGGACGCTTTAACAATGAATTTTTACTTTGAACTGTGACCACCCTCGTAATTCCGTCATGTCCCGGATGTTCATCTACAATTTTTCCATATAACCAACGACATGGGGGAAGGCCGTCCTCTTTTATAAGCACAATGTCTCCTATTTTTGGTTGAGGTGTATTATCCGACCATCTGTAACGGTGAAAGAACTGGTTCAAATATTCCTTAGACCATTTTCGCCAAAATTCTTGACTCATACGTTGTGTGTATTGCCATCTTCTCAAGGAGCTTACGTTTGAGGTCTCATAACTACGGTCTGGGGATGTCACCAGAGCTTCTCCTACAAGAAAATGACCTGGAGTCAGTACCATGTTTTCCTGGTCTTTCTCGAGCCTTGACAAAGGTCTTGAATTGAGGCACGCCTCAACCTGTGCCAAAACTGTCGACAACTCTTCGTATGTCAAGGTTGAGTCCCCAATCACCCGTTTTAAGTGAAATTTCACTGATTTTATCCCGGCTTCCCACAACCCACCAAAATTAGGTGCATGTGGGGGGATGAAATGCCACGTAGTTTGATTGGTAGCCAACTGTTCTGCGATTTCTGGGAGAATGCTATCTTTTTCGTTTGAAAATAGCTTTCGAAGTTCTCCAGCAGCTCCAACAAAGTTGGTTCCATTGTCGCTCCAAATATCCTCGCAACGACCTCTACGAGCTGTGAACCTTTTGAAGGCTTGAAGAAATCCTTCAGATGTAAGTTCGCTGACCGCCTCGACATGTACAGCTTTAGTGGCCATACATACGAACAAACATATATATCCTTTATAGGACCTATGACCTCGACCTCTAGTAGTGCGTATTTGTATCGGACCTGCGAAGTCTACGCCACTACGTAAGAAAGGACGAGCTGGGGTAACCCGTACTGCTGGTAGCTGTCCCATCAATTGTTGGTGAGTAATACCTTTATTTTTTACGCATTCGATACACTTTCTAACATGGGCTTTAACTAATTGCTTAGCACCAATGATAAAATACTTATTTTGCAGGTAATTTAACATTAACCGCGGACCTCCGTGCAACGTTCGAAGGTGAGCATCTGCAATCAACAATGCGGTAAGTTTCGAGTTTTTCGCCATTAACATTGGATGCTTGCGATTTGAGCTCATTTGTGATTTCTCTAATCTCCCTCCTACTCTTAATATTCCAGTTTCATCTAGTACTGCATTTAATGATTTTATTGATTTATTTTTATAAGTTTGATTTGCTTTTATCGCTTCTATTTCTTTATTATAATGAATTTTTTGATCCCTTTTTGTACATAATTCCATTGCTTCTTTTATTTCGTTTGATGTTAAATAACTAATGTTTTTTCTTTCAGGTTTAGGTTTCTTCATGTTCAAGAATCTCCGACAGTACGCTACAACTCTCACAAGTTTATGCAGCTTGGAAAATCTTTCAAACAAATCTTCATCATTTGTTATAATACTATGTACCTTAACCGCTTCGGTTTCAGTAGTTAACTCTGTGGGTTTTTCATATTTTATGCTTTCAGCTCTTAAAAATCTGGACCATTTAACCATAATGATTTGTTTTTCAGCTCTGAAGGTGAAACTCCTCTGGAGGCGCAGTCTGCGGGATTTTCTTGGGTACTCACATGTGCCCATTGATGTGGATCTAGGGAAGTAAGTATCTCTCCGACGCGATTCGCCACAAACACTTTCCATCTACTGGGTAAGCTGTTCAGCCAGGCCAACACGATCGTTGAGTCCGTCCACGCATGAAGGTTAGTATTTTCGATTTTTAGTACCTTAGCAATATCTCTCATTAACCGTGTAAGTTCCACAGCTCCGCATAATTCTAGCTTTGGGATAGATATTTGCTTAATCGGTGCCACTTTGGATTTGGCTGCAATCAACGATACATGAACCTTTCCCTCCGCATCAATTATTCGCATGTACACCACTGCTGCGTAAGCTACTTTAGATGCATCACAAAATCCATGTAGCTCTCTCTGACTATCACCTATTTTGTCCCAACCCATCTAGGAATCTTTACTTCGGCGATACTCTTCAGTTGCTCTCTGTAAGTGCACCATTCACTAAGGATCTCTTTAGGCGCTGCCTCATCCCAGTTAACACCAGCTAGCCACAGCTTTTGTATTAAGATTTTAGCTACTATTATGCATGGCGTAACCCATCCTAACGGATCAAACAGCCGTGAAATATCCGAAATAATTTTCCGTTTAGTTATAGGTGGTACTAATTCTGCAAGATCAACCTTGTAACTGAAGTTATCGCTCTGTCGTTCCCAGGTAAGCCCTAAAATTTTAATTACGTCATCCATCTTAATACTGATATTATCATTTATTTTTAACTTGGTGTTTTCCATTCTCTTGTTCACTTTCTTTCTCCTTTATTATTTTTAGCAATTTTTCATTATTAGTTGCCCATTTTTGTAAATTAAACCCTCCTTTATTTAATAGTTTTTTCATTTCTGTATATAATTGTATTCCTTCTTTTACAGATTCGCATCCCGTCATCATGTCGTCCATGTAAAAGTTTTCTTTTACCTTTTCAGCCGCTAAAGGAAAGTTGTGACCCTCATCAACTGCGACTTGTTGAAGTGTTCTTACTGCAAGAAACGGCGCTGACGCTGTACCAAAAGTTACACGAACCAATTTGTAATCCTTTATTTGTTCCTTAGGATTATCTCTCCACACCAGTCTTTGATAATCCGTGTCTTCTTCGTGTACCTTTATTTGTCGGTACATTTTAACGATGTCAGCCGTGAGACAAATACCCGACAATCTCCACTTCATTACCAAGTGCCTCAAATCCGGTTGAATTGTAGGTCCTACCATAAGATTTTGATTCAAGGATATCCCATTTTTTCCTTTCTGCGATGCATTGAAAACTATCCTGACTTTAGTGGTATCCTTATCTTCCCTGACTATTGCATGATGAGGTAAATATACAGCCTGCTTTCTTTTTTCATCTACACCCTGTACTTCAACCATATGTCCCAATTCTAAATATTCATTTATCACTTCTCTATAACTTTCTTTAAATTTATTATCCTTTTCGAACCTTTTTTCCAATCCTTGTAATCTTTTCACTGCTATATTCCTGCTTTCCCCTCTCTTACACTCTGGGTTTTCTGAATTGAAAGGCAACCTAACTATATATCTTCCTTCATCATCTCTAGTTGTAGTATTCACAAACATTTCTTCACATTTCTTTTCCTCTTCTGTAAAGATTTGTTCCTTTGTCAACCCTATACTTGTCTCCAATTCCCAAAATCTTTTTAGTAATTCATCTCCTTCCTCCAATTTACAATGCATTGATGTTAATATTTTTTCATTTTTCCCTTCCGATTGACTAACCGTCCCTGATAAGATCCAACCTAAGCTAGTAGCTTGCGCAAGAAGTAATCCTCTCGGTCCCTTGCGAATACCTTCCTGAACTATCTGACTGAAAACTTCCGCACCTAATAATAAGTCTATCTTATTAGGTCGGTTGTAATCAGGATCAGCTAGCTCTATTCCCTGAAATTCTGAAATATCCAATTGATCAACTTTCTTACTTGGAAGGAAAGAAGTAATTGATTTCAGAACGTATGCGTTTACCGAAACATTCCAGCTAGGATCGAATCTCGAACTAATTGGTATGGTCACCATAGCTTTCGAAATTAGTCCCTTATCACCCCCAACACCTAAAATCCTACCATGTATAGGTGTTTTCCGTAATTTTAAGTCACTCACGATTGACTCTGTGACAAAGTTTCCCTGAGAACCTTGATCTAATAAGGCTCTCAATACATGTTTGCTGCCGTTTCTCGACTCAGCATTGATTAGCGCCGTCGCTAACAATACTTGTTTCACATTTCCTGTCGAGAAACTGCAAGCGACTACAGTTGATGAGCTTTGTGAACTCCCTGCCTCAAAATTGGGCCCCATATTTTGAGATGGACTATCCGTATCCCCTTTTTTTTTTTTTTTTTTTTTTGTTGGCCCGGTGGAAAATGCCGCCTTAAGCACACCCGACCGCTGGGAGACGGCCGGGTAGTGTGGGGCTCTCCCCTGGGGTGCTCCCAGGGGCCTACCCACTAAAAACCACCGGGGCATTTCCTGCTACGTCCGTGTGGGGTGGGCTACGGTAACGGGTAGAAACCAAGTCCGCGGCCCACCCTCGAAGGACGAGAGGCTCGCCAGCACGGCCTCTTCAAAAACGGGCCTCGCCGTAAAACGAGGCCTAGGGCCACTCCCATGGCCCACCATTCCCCCCTCTCCGGAATCGTCCACGTTGCTGGATTGCAACGCAGACGCTCCGGAAGGGACGACTGCAGACCCCTCCCCCAACCCATACCCTGCTGGCTGCAGGGCAGAGAGAGGAGAGAGCACCCACAGACTTTTAAGTTATACCCGAAAACCCTCCCGTTCGAGCATCCCCGCTGGGTTGCGGAGACAATCGACGGGACGGGAAAAGCGGGGGTGGCGAGTCGTAGCTGCATCCCACTGGCTGCGGGACTCAACACAGACCCACCAACAAAGCCCCCACCATAAAGGCGGGGAGAGCGCTCCCGAGAATCGGGGCGCAACAGACTGTTGGCAGGAATTCCACCACCGTGGAACTCCCCAACATTCGAACGCGCCCGAAGGCGTGACAGTTCAAGGCCCGAGAACAAAAAGGCCCCCATACGGCACCATCACACCAGGAACACCGGCCCACACCGCACGCCAAAGCGCCCGACAGTGGGTGCCACCACACCCCAACGCCAACCTACGGCAGAAGGGGGGGCTGGATAAAGAAGGCAGCCTCCGTGCCCGGCCCTATTGTGTTCAGGTCCATAAAGAGAGGCCGGTCCTCTAAGCCCTCAGCAGACAATGAAAGCCCCCGAGTGGTGTGCGCTGCACGCGATCCACTGCATCGGGGCTGGTCCGCCGGAAATTCTGTGCATCCTTTGGCCGTCGGGTAGCAATCCACGAATGAATTACTACCCGCCGTTGCCCGGGGAAAACCGTGCCGTTTCTGCCTAATACCAACCGAAGCTGGAATCAGAACAGAACTGATTACCAGCGGGGCCACTCTAGGAGGTAGATACACCTGAGTCCCCCACTATCCGTATCCCCTGACATAACCCTAGCAACATTAGACTGCGCGTTCTCTGCATTTTTTGGATGTAGAAGCGTGTGGTGCTTACGATGGCATAACTTGCATTTAATAGAAATTGGACAAGTCTTCGCCCCATGGTTAGTGCTTAAACAATTATAACATAAATTGTTTGACTGCACGAAAATACGACGCTGATCGACAGTTTCATTCGCAAATTTCCTACAAGCACTCAATTTGTGAGCGTCTGTACAAAATATACACTGGAATTTAGTAGTAGTATGCATAGATTTAAATTTTACAACGTTATTATTATGACCAAAATTTTTATCTCCTTGATATTTGTTATTGAAGCTTTTGGTGTCTAAAAACTCCAGTGCTCTGTACCTATTAGTCAAAAATTCTTTAAATTGTACATAAGTTGGTAGATCCTCTGACGGAGTGCTAGCTGTTATAGTAAATTCCCATTGTTTTCTAGATTCAGCATCCAATTTTAAACACAAAATATGAATAATTAGTACATCCCAATTCTTAGTGTCAATTCCCAAATTCGATAAGCCACTCAAACAGTCATTAGTGGTATCCATTAATTCTTTTAAGGCAATAGCTGATTCTACAATAATATTCTTCTGACTAAATAATCTTTTAAGAATAAAATGTGACAAATAGCGTTTATTATCATATCGGTTTTTTAATTGAAGCCAACATCTTTCGTAGTTTGCTTCTGAAATAGGAATTTGTCTGAGTAACTGCTCCGCTTCACCAGACAAAGAGCTTTTGAGGTAGTGCATTTTTTGCACATTATCTAACTTAGAATTATTATGAATTAAGGAAGTAAATAAATCCCGGAATGTAATCCATTCGGTATATTTACCCGAAAATGTTGGTATTACAATCTTGGGCAACTTAAAAGTTTCAGCTCTAGGTGTACCTTGTGATGATTGTTGCGCAGCGTCTGACCGCTGGTCTTTGCCTTTTGCAAAGTTATTTAGTGCTGACTTTAAATTAGTTTTGTACGCTATATATGCTTCTTCGACTTGATCATATAAATCTTTTTTCACATAATCATCATTTTTCAATACCGAACCATAAGATTTAACTAAATTTTTATGCGTTATAAGGAATTCTGCCCATATCAATTCTAACGACTCTAATCTTGTTTGGCAATACGCTTCTGTTATACGCTCTTTTGGTGATTTTTTAAAATTTGTACTAGCTTTACCGATTTTTTCATAAGCATCAACTTGCAAACTTATTTCTTTATCCATTTTAAATTTAACAACAAACCAAACATAAATGTAAATAACAAATTAACAAATGTATAAATAAACTCTCAAAACAATAACATGCAATTCATAAAAAAATAACCAATGTAAAATTTTATAAGTCTTCAATTTATATTTTAAAGTTGTAAAATTCAAAAATAATCTAAGTGTTTCAAATCACACCATAAACGCCAAATCGGGCATAGGTTCCCCGTATGAACCAAATTTCTCAAACTAAAACAAAGTCCATGCAAACACAAAATTAATTTAAGTTCTAAAGACTTTAAAATTGTACTATCTCTCTAATCAACGAAATTATTCTAAGTGTTTTTAAAATTATCCACTTAAAGCAAAATCGGGCATAGGTTCCCCGTCTCAACCAAATTTCTTAAAAATTAGACCAAGTTAATGTAAACAAACGATAGTTCCAATATCTATAATTTAAGCTAACAATTTTTCAAGTTAAATCTCCCATGCAAATAAAGTCCAAAATCCTAAACAACAATCACGCCGTACTATTACTCCGATGTCTTCCTCACTTAATTCTTCTAAGTTAATTATCACCAACTAATAAGGTTCAATTTCTAACTGATTTTAACACTCTTTTAAAATAAACAGCAAATTCTTCAAAGTTAACTTCCACTAAGGTATAGAGTTCAATTTCGCTTGACTCGAACAGAAAAAAAATAACACTCACAGTTGTCCTTGCACTCACTCGTGACGTCACCACGACGTCTATGCAACGTCACCACGACGTCACTGCCTGTTTCGCCAACTGGTTCCTGACGGCACCTCCTTTCAGACCAGGCACCCTCGCGAAGTCCCAAAGCCGGATTCACCACCAAGCTTAGGACCCCTGCTGCAGCAGCTCCACTCCTCAGCCAGGACTGCTCCTCCACCAGCTAGGCGCCAATTACCAGGCACCAACCCTCACAACGCTTAATGCTCCAAAAAATGCGTCACCGTCGGAACGACTTTCCACTTCCGGTTAGGTCGGCTAACCTTTCCGGCACTCGAAGGACCATGAACAAACCCTAGGTTGCCCAGGTCCTAGTCGAGAGGAATGCTAGGTCGCTTTGCTACAAATAAAAGTCAACTTAGCAAACAACGGTTTATTGTTTACCGAATAGTCCTAAAAAGGACGTTAACACACATCACTACTGAGCTTAAGTAGTGTTAGAAAATCGCTTTGCTGGTGCGATGTAATTATGCACAGTGCCCTCTCTTGGTACTTTTATGAACTGTTCGTACCATAATACAGTTAGGATCGATCCGAACAAAGTGATCGATTGTACAACGACGTCTGCTCGGTATGAAGAATACAATAATTATGAAGCAAAGAATAATCTGCTAACTTGCAGAATATTTAGCTAGATCTGCACACGTGTTAAAAACATTGATCGCTTATAGAAGATATTAAGGAAATCGAAATTTTATGTATGACAGAATAGACTCTATTACGTAGACGTATAAAATTAACTCGATACATTTTAGCCGCTAAACTAGCATTGTCAGCACATGCCCTTCTTTACAATGCGGACTATGAACTACCCTTATTTGGGGGGGGGGGGGGGGGGGGGAATAAAGGTCGATATTCTACTGCTAGTATTGACGTGCTGTCGACTGTACATAATAGGTAAATGTATGCCTAAGTATATTAGTATTATGCACTTCAGCTCTTTCTCATTTGAAAAATGAAGTTCGCTAAACAAGCCCATACTTTCGATATAAACAACATAAAAGTAGAGGAGAATGCGAAAAAAATTAAGCATAGTCCTTTATTACCTGATACCATTCGTTCCATAGTTTGCGGTCCATCTAATTGTGGAAAAACGAATCTTATGCTAAATTTGTTATAACATAAAAATGGTTTAAAATTTAAGCACATTTATTTGTATTCCAAAACAACTTTTCAACCAAAATATCGTTTTCTAAATTGTGTTATGAATAGAATCCCAGAGGCCAATTTTTTTGTATTTAATGATAGTATTGAGGTTATACACCCGAATGATGCTTTGACTGATTCAGTAATCATCTTTGATGATGTTGCATGTGAAAATCAAATAAACATTAGGAACTACTTTTCGATGGGAAGACACAGACAAATTGACTGTTTTTATTTATCTCAAACCTATTCAAAAATACCTTAGCAACTATTGAGAGATAATGCAAACCTATTTATTATTTTTAAACAAGATGATACCAATTTAAAGCATATATATAATGAGCACGTCAATACAGATATAGAATGGCTTCAATTTAAAAAAAATTGTTCTGATATATGGCGTAATTCATTCGACTTTCTAGTTATAAACAAACAGACTTTCTAGTTACAAACAAATTTATTTTTGGTCCCTGAAACAAAGACTTTAGGTTACGAATATACTTCATAGGAGAACCTTAGTGAGGTTATCTGATCACATGGGTGGACACGAGGTCCTGCCGCAGCCA
>JADPWL010000044.1:0-19999 GCA_019059595.1 Marasmia exigua
GCGGGATGCAGCTACGACTCGCCACCCCCGCTTTTCCCGTCCCGTCCATTGTCTCCGCAACCCAGCGGGGATGCTCGAACGGGAGGGTTTTCGGGTATAGCTTAAAGTCTGTGGGTGCTCTCTCCTCTCTCTGCCCTGCAGCTAGCAGGGTATGGGTTGGGGGAGGGGTCTGCAGTCGTCCCTTCCGGAGCGTCTGCGTTGCAATCCAGCAACGTGGACGATTCCGGAGAGGGTGGAATGGTGGGCCATGGGAGTGGCCCTAGGCCTCGTTTTTCGGCGAGGCCCGTTTTTGAAGAGGCCCTGCTGGCGAGCCTCTCGTCCTTCGAGGGTGGGCCGCGGACTTGGTTTCGTACCCGTCACCGTAGCCCACCCCACACGGACGTAGCAGGAAATGCCCCGGTGGTTTTTAGTGGGTAGGCCCCTGGGAGCACCCCAAGGGAGAGCCCCACACTACCCGGCCGTCTCCCAGCGGTCGTGTGTGCTTGTGGCAGCATTTTCCACCGGGACAACAAAAAAAAAGGGTGTTCTGGTGTGCATCTGATATTATAAGTTTAGTTAAATAGGAGTTGTGAGGCAATATTATGGGATGTTTTATATCTTCAGATAGTTGTGATTTCTGTAATCTGCCACTTGCTCTCATTATCCCCTTTTAATCTAGGTACGGACATAAAGATTTTAATTTGGTAAACTTAGATTGTAAGTAACCTTTGGCCTGTAGTTGTAAATATTCTTCTTTGAATTCGTCCATTTGTACCTTTTTAATGCAACTAGTCAAAGTTTCGCTTATTTCAGTCCTATTTAAATAAACTGTATGCCTATTATGACGATTATAAAATCTACGACAGTAAGCTATTACTCTACGTAATCGTTGTAGTGAAGAAAACCGTTCTAAAAGTATGTCCTCAGTTGTTGTATTTAAATAAGACTTGACAGCTGCTTCTTCCAGATTGACCTTTAGTTCTTTCGGTTTTTTATATTCTATATTACGTTCAAGAAGAAATTGTGGACCAGAAAACCAAAGCTCATTATTAGCAGGGGCATCGTGTTGTACACCTCGCGATGCACAGTCAGCTGGATTCTCTTTGGAGGATACGTGGTACCATTGTGAAGAATCTAACGTGGTCAATATTTCGGAGACTCGATTTGCCACGAAAGTCTTCCATTTACTTGGATGACTGTTTAACCAGGCCAACACCATTGTTGAGTCCGTCCAAGCCTTAATATCGCATTTGGGAATATCCATAACATCGGCTATTTCAGTCAAAAGCCGTGATAAAAGAGTTGCACCGCATAATTCCAGCCGTGGTATACTGACCTGTTTTATTAGGGCCACTCTGGTTTTTGCGGCCAGTAAAGACACTTTAACATTTCCGCTGGTATCCGTAACTCGCAAGTACACAACCGTGGCGTAGGCAAATTGGACGCATCGCAGAAAGTTTCGTCTGCGCCCCTAGTGCCCAACCAGCGCGGAATTCGAACTGAGGTTAGACTGTGAAGTACGCTTCGGTAAGTATACCATTAATTTTTTTATTCTTCGGAAATTGGTTCATCCCAGGTTACGCCGGCTAGCCATAACTTTTGGATGAACATTTTTGCGATTATTATGCTAGGTGCCAACCACCCTCGGATCATATAACTTTGCTATTAGAGATAATATTGATCTTTTTGTTTCAGGTCCCGGCGCCGTCGAGAGGAGATTCACCGAGTACCAGAACTGGTCTACACTTCGATCCCAGGTAATACCTAATATTTTTGATATATTTTCTGTTTTATCTATTTGCATTTCTTTGCTTCGATCTAATTGTTCTTTCTCATTTTTATCTATTTGATCTAATGATTGATTTAGTTTTTTGTTCCATTTCGGTAACTGAAATCCAGCTCTTAATAATAACTCTGTCATTTGCTTGTACAGTTTTTCTCCTTTTGCCACATTATCACATCCTGTCATTAGGTCATCCATATAGAATGACTTAAGTACCCTTGACGAATCCAGCGGGAATTCTTCGCCTTCATCAACACTTACTTGGTTGAGTGCTATTACCGCTAGAAACGGCGCGGATGCCGTGCCAAAAGTGACTGTAACTAATTTTTAGTCTTGAATTTCCTTTGCCGGGTCATCACGCCATACTATGCGTTGAAAAATTTTATCATCTTCTGAGATTCTCACGTGCCTATACATTTTTATAATATCAGCTACAAGGACAATATGATGTTCCCTCCAGCGCAGCTCTAAATGGCGCAAATCTGCTTGAAGTTTCGGTCCTACCCTGAGAGTATCATTGAGCGATACTCTATTATTGTTCTTACTAGAGGCGTTGAAAACTACCCTAACCTGTGTGGTGGTCTTATTGTTCCTGACAACAGCGTGATGCGGTAAGTAGACGGCTTCATCTTTATTCGAGTCACCGGCATCTATAGGACGCATGTGTCCAAACCGTATGTATTCATTCATTACTTCCACATAGCTCTCTTTCAAATCCTTTGATAGCCTTTTTTCTAATGCTTTGAATTTTCTTACAGCTATCTGTCGCGAATCACCACCTAAGCATCGGGGATGAGGCTCACGCAGTGGTAATTTTAGGACGTAGCGGCCTTCAGGTGTCCTGGTGGTTGTGCTTACAAATATCCTCTCACATTCCTGTTCTTCTTCAGTCCACATACGTTTCTCAAGAAACTGCTCTTCAATCTCCCAAAATTGCTTTAAAAAATTGTCCTCATTTACCTGCGCATGCATCACTGAAACATTGGGAAGCTCTTTTGGTAATTTACTAATTGTGTTTTTTACTGTTCCAGATACAACCCATCCTAGAGCGGTGTCCTGAGCAACGAGTGAACCGTCGGGACTCTTTTCAACCCTCCCTACAATATCTCGCTAAAAACGTTAGCCCCGAGCAGCATATCGACTTTATTGGGAATATTGAATTGTGGATCAGCTAAACATAAACTGTCCAATTCTGCCCAGTCAATAGGCTGTATTCTCTCCTTGGGCAAACAAGACGTAAGGTTTTTTAGTACGTAAGCTTTGATCTGTATTTTGTACTTCTCATCTATTAAAGACTTAATGTTAATATGAATGACGTGTTTAAATGTTAAGCCTTTACCTCCACCTATTCCACTGATACTTCCTTCAACTGACTCTTTCTTTAGGCGTAATAATTGTACTGCAGCTTCGGTTATAAAGCAGGCTTGCGGGCCTTGATCTATTAATGCCCTTAACACACTTTGTCCGCAACACTTAGACTCAGCGTTTACTAGCGCAGTGGCTAGTAAAACCTGACTTAGTTTAGGTATCCTTCGAGTTGACAGACACGAAACTATTGGAGGAGTGCTAATGGAAGAACTAGCCCTTTCACTGGTGGCTTTAGAAGGATCTAATTTTACCTCAGGGTGCAACAAAGAGTGATGGCGTTTGTTACACACCCTACAACTAGTAGATTTTTAACAATCATACACTGTATGATTACTACATAAACAGTTGAAGCAGATTTTATTTTTAAAAACGAAATCCCGTCTCAGAGCAAGATCCAACTTTGAAAAAATCTTACAAAAAGACAATTTGTGACCTTCCGAACAATACTCGCAACGCATACCTGAGCCACAGGTATTATTAGAATTTATGGATAATAAAACTTTTGATTTTGAATAAGAACTACCGGCATGCTGTGGAGGTTTTTTAATATCTACGAATTCCAGTGCGCGAAAACGACTTTCCATAAAAGATTTAAATTGATCTAAAGTTGGCCATTTATTTAAATCTGTATCAGAAATATGTAGTTCCCATTGTTTACGTGTTTCTGGGTCCAATTTAAAAGTAACTATATGTATTATGATAACGTCCCATGTTCTCACGTCGATATCAATATGTTCCAAGGCATTCAAACAGTCTATGGTTGTGTCTAATATCTCTTTTAACCCCGAAGAACTTTCAACGTGCAAACGTTTTGTCCGAACAAACGCTTTAAAATACAATTTGCTAAGAATTTTTTTAGACCAACATTGACTATAATTTGCGTCCGTTATCGGCGTATGTCTTAATAATTGCTCTGCCTCACCAGTTAAATGACTCTTTAAATAATGAAGTTTTTGTACATTTTCCAAAGACTCATTTTTATGAACTAACGATATGAACAAATCTCGAAAAGTAGTCCATTCGGAATATACACCAGAAAAGGTCGGAATAGTGATTTTGGCAACCGTACTAACATATTCAATTTATCACAATTTTTCCGAGGCTGCGACTCACTTGCACACATAAATTGTTTCAGTGTTCCTTTCAATAGAGATTTGCCCATAAGGTAATTTTCCTCAGTTTGATCATAAACATCTTGACAAACATACTGTGAATCAGCTAGCTTCCCTGGTATCGATATTTCATGTAACTTTGTATTATTAGCTCTAAATGACAACCAATCTTTCTCTAAATTCTCAAGTCTGGCCTCGACATATTCTTTAGTAATTCTGTCCTTTGGACTTTGTAAAAAAAATGTTAACACTTTTTTAATTGATTTATGTAGATTTACTTGTACATTAATTAAACTTTCCATTTTGTAGTATTTAAATTGATAATTGTCTAAGTAAAGAAGAAATCAAAAGAAGCTGAATATTGTAAAATAACAAAATTTGAAGTAAATATCTAAAATTTTTACAAGTGTTTAACCAATACAATTGCTAACGAAAATCGGGCATAGATTCCCCGTTCCGTCGTTTTTAGCAAAATTATTCTAAGTCCTTAACTAACATGCAAATTATTCTAAGGTAATATCTAGTTAACACGAAAATTTTACAAGTCTTAAATTGTCTTTTTAAATTATTTTACTTCACAAAATTTTTTAAATGCTTGAAATTAAGTTCAAAATCGCTTGGCAATGTTTTTAAATAAATTTTCTACTCACGCTTGACCACTTTCAACTGACTCGCTGAACTTAAATGCACTTGATTCCTTGTGTGTGTTGGTTGAACTCATCCACCTGTTAGTTTCCGGCTCTGCACCCAGCCACTTCCGGTTCCGGTACAGTTGTCACTGCTGTCATCCACTTCTGCTGAACACCGTCACAGAACAGCACTGATTAGCAGCTGCTGCTACTGAACCCATACTTTATCCGCAGCAATCCACTGCGAGTACGGGAATGCGGTCCCACTGACCACTACTCCCAAAAATGCCCTCTGACCTCTTCCGGCTCCGTAGGAACAAACTTTGTACCAGATCGTACGGGAATTTAACTCTCCTCATAAACACTATTTAAACACTCCAGTAGTGCGAGTGCGTGCATAGATCATTTTCGTAGCACAGCGGTACGGTCACACTTGTTTCTACGTAGTTATGCAGCCCAACATTCCATTGCACCATATTACGTCAGCCTAATATTTATGACTTCTCACGAACATTGTAATATAAGTGCTGACACATCTTAAGTATTCTGGGAACGTCTAGCAACATTGTAACGAAGTGCTGAGTTCCCATAGGAAACGTCTCGCCAAACATCCTGGCTTAATGTAAACAGATACCTTTCTTGAAAGCTGCAGCTCACCCATACAGTAGATCGAACTGGAGCATCGAGCTGACCAGACGTCTCACTAGGCTAAGTTAGATTTAAAATATAGTTTTTAAAAACACGAAGAGTCCGCGCTCAAATTTAACTGGCGCAGCCGGTAGGATTGCCGGCTGCTCACCAGACATAAATCCCGAGTATTTTAACTAAAATCGTAAAATTATCGCGGAAAGTCAACGGTGAAAAAGCTGTACGTTCCAACGTACGCGAAAGGCAATCCTCGAACCAAATAAATAAGTTAATTGCGTCGGTTCTTCGTGACCTGCTACCAGACCAGCTCTACGTCGGAGGCATGGGGTTGAGCGGACCGTAAGTAAACCTTTTTACCATCCGTCTTTTTCCCTGCTTTTCCTTGTGGTTGTGCCTGTAGTTTAGGTAATTTAGTATAAGTGTTTAAAGAAAAATTAATAAGTGAAATAAAATGAATGTGAATTGAAAAAGAAAATATATAAAAGTTTTAAAATTAATACAATCAAGTAAAAATATAAATAAGTTATTAATAATTCAGATAACCGCTTCCAAAATTAAGCAAATTTCTGTAATTATTGTTTTAAAAATTAATATAATCCAGTAAAATATAATTAAGTTATTAATAATTCAGAAAACCGCTTCCAAATTCAAGCAACTTTCTGTTATTATTGTTTTTAATATTAAATTTAATCAAATAAAGTATAATAATAATTAATAAATTACATAATTAAAGGAATATTGCTTCCTAAATCAAGCGAATTCCCATAATTATTCAAAAATATAATTTTTAAGAGTAAAATAAAGTAAAAACAGATTGTTTTGCTTCCCAAATTAAGCAACAATCAGAATTACTAAGTTAATAACTATATAAACTTATTTAAGTGTGTGTATTTTTAGTAATTCATAATGTCTCAAGAAGAAGCGCCAACTGCGAAAGATTTCCTCGATCTGATCCCTCGATTTGACGGAGACCAGAACATACTAAATCTTTTTATTAAAAAATGTGAATATATTATCCGCAATTTTAACGAACCAAACCCAGTACAGTCTACATATTTGTTTAACTGTATCACAAGCCGATTGGTAGGTAAAGCCGCCGCGCTAATAAGTGAGCGCGACGATATAACAACCTGGGGACAAATAAAATCCCTATTCATACAGCACTTCGGTGATCCTCGCTCTGAGGAATGTGTAGCAATAGAATTAGAAAATCTAAAGATTAAATCAGGTGAATCATACCTAGATTTTTGTGGTCGTATTCAGCAAATCCGTAGCGCCCTTTGCGCAAAAGTAAATTTATTAACAGATGAAAACTTGAAAACTGCGAAAATGATAATTTACAATAACACATGTCTTAACGTATTCTTATATAACTTGTCAGAAGATTTGATAAGGATAGTAAGATTAAAAGGTTGTGACACCCTAGAAAATGCATTAAGTATTGTCCTGGAAGAGGTAAACTTCCAAACACAATATCAAGCCAAGAATAAGAATAAACAAAATTTCGTAAAGCCACAAAGCTCTAACATGGCGACTCAGCCTATATTTAAACCTAATTTTTCTCCAAACAATTTTGGAATCCATCGCCCACCATATCAAATGCCAGCGAATAACTTTAAGTTCGGAATCCCCAATAATAACTTCAAATTTGGTATTAATCCAACAATTCCCAATCAAAATAATTTTAAATTTGGGATACCAAATCAAAATCCCGTAAATAGATTCAACCCAATGAATCCACAAAATAAACCATTTACCCCACGTCCATTTTATAATTACTTTCAAAACAATCAATTTAAACCGAATCCTCAGTTTAAATTTGGAATGCCTCCACCTCAACAACAATTTAAATTCGGCATTCCTGGCCAGTCCATCCCACAAAGAAATCCCCCACATTTTCAAGCAACAGATGCTTCAATGCGTACTGCACGCCCAGTAAGACAAAACATGATAGTAACAAATCCAGAAATATCACAAGATGAATTATATGAAGGAAACACGAACGCATACGACGAAAGTCCCTGCGAATTAGAATACGAATTTTATGATCCATATCAAAATGACTTTTCTTTCAATTACGCTAATCAGGAAAACGATTACCCTGAAATGAATTTCCCAGACGTTTCGGAAAATGAAGCCGAAGAAAATTTTCTTTTACAAGCCTCCCCGCGGAAGTCCCGGAAGAAATAAGTTTGAACTGTAATAATAAAAATAAATTGCCCCACATTTATATCCCGGAAATTAAAGCAAATTTAATGATCGATACGGGAAGTACAAGAAGTTTTCTTAGCCCAGACATAGCAGACAAATATTTCTCAGATTTTAAATATTACGAACCTTTCGAAATAGTTAGCACGCATGCAAGAAGTTACCACAATGTAGTAATCTCAATTCCACTTTTCAGAACTTTTCAGTGTAGGGAAAATCATAAATTTTATATATACGATGTCGATAGCCATTACGAAGGTTTAATTGGAACAGACTTATTAAAAATGCTAGGAGCAACGATTGACATGGATAATCAAGTTTTACGCACCAGAAATACGGAAATACCTATAATTTATAAACCATGTACTAGAATTACATTAGAACCCCGAACAGAAACTAGAGTTAAAGTTCCCACCGATTTAAAATCGGGTGAAGCCATTATTAATTTTCAGAACTTCGGAAAAGGTGTTAGAATGCCTAGTGCATTAGTCACATGTCAAGATAATTATGCTTTAACTATATTACAAAACATTTCAGACGATCACATTGTAATAACTTTCAAATCACCCTTTAAAGTAACAGAACATAAGCCAGCAACTTGTACAGTTAATTTTACTTCAGATAGTTTAAATCAAGCTGAAATCGATGAGTTATTAAAAGAAAATTTGTCAAAATTACGCCTGGAGCACGCAAATAAAGAGGAACAAGAAGCTATTAAAAGCTTATGTCACGAATATCGAGACATATTTTATTGCGATAAATTACCGCTTACTTTCAGTAACCAAGTTAAACATCAAATTAGAACAAAAAATGAAGACCCCATTTTCATCAGACCTTATAGGTTACCGCCTGCTCAAAATTCGGAAATAAAAAATCAAACGGAAAAATTATTAAAAGATAATGTAATTAGGGAATCATTTTCACCCTGGAATGCCCCCGTGCATCTAGTTCCCAAGAAGTTAGATGCGTCGGGCGAACAAAAATTTAGAATGGTAATAGATTACCGCCGCTTAAACGAATTGACTACGGACGATAAATATCCGCTGCCAAACATCAATGATTTATTCGACAAATTAGGTAAATCCACTTACTTCAGTACACTTGATTTGGCAAGTGGTTACCATCAGATACAAGTACTAGAAGAGGATATAGCGAAAACGGCGTTTAGCACACCGTCCGGTCACTTTGAATTCACGCGCATGCCGTTTGGTTTGAAAACCGCGCCGGCTACATTTCAGCGCGCAATGGATAACGTATTGAGAGGGCTACAAGGCATCCATTGCCTGGTATATCTTGACGATATAGTCGTATTCTCATCTAGCTTACAGGAACACATTAATAAATTACGTAAAGTTTTTGATAGACTCCGAGAAGCCAACCTGAAAGTAACACTCGATAAGTGTGAGTTTCTACGAAAGGAAGTACTTTATTTAGGGCATAAAATTACCAAACAAGGTTTAGAGCCTAACGAAGACAAAATCAAAGCAGTTTTAGATTACCCCATTCCCAAAACAACTACGGAAATTAAGAGTTTCCTAGGATTAATCGGTTATTACCGAAAATTCATAAAAGACTTTTCAAAAATCACTCAACCATTGACAAATTGTCTTAAAAAGAGAAATAAAGTTGAATTAACGCCCGCTTACATTGAAGCTTTTGATAAATGTAAAGAATTGTTAGTAAATGCCCCTATTCTCCAATTTCCAGACTTTTCCAAGTCTTTCATATTAACCACAGATGCGTCAAATTACGCGCTTGGTGCCGTTCTATCACAAGGCACAGTCGGAAGCGATAAGCCCATCGCTTATGCAAGTCGTACTTTAAACGACGCGGAAACTCGTTACAGTACAACAGAAAAGGAACTGTTAGCCATAGTATGGGCCGTCAAACATTTCCGCCCATATCTCTATGGACGTAAATTTATAATATATACAGACCATCGTCCTTTAGCATGGTTAAACTCATTAAAGGAACCCGGAAGTAAACTCACCAGATGGAAGTTACGTTTATCCGAATTTGATTTTGAAGTTGTTTATAAAAAGGGAAAACAGAATAGTAATGCAGACGCTCTTTCCAGAATTAAATTAAATTTAGTAACAGATTCTGATAACAATGTCTCAATGCAAGGAAACATGGGAGACACGGAAAGATCAATTAGTCCAATATTAATATCCGATTCATCTTCTGAAACACGCCAATCTGTAACAAACAAAAGTATTAATCCAGTGCGTTCACCTTCGTCAAGCACTATTACTGCTTGTTCTTTACCTGAAACAGTTCATTCCGCCGATGATATTGACACGCATGGTTTCCCAATTTTAGATGAAGCCGTCGATACGAAGCCAAACCAAATCCTTGTTTTTACCTGGAACAGAAATCAAACGTTAGTTAAAGACTTATCACGTGATAAACAAAAAGTTTTTGAAGTACACTTACCCGTAGATAATCCCGAATTAATTAAGAAATTTTTATTAGAATACATCAAACCAAAAACCAAATATTTTTTCTATTTTGAGGATAAAATCCATCGTAACCAGTTTACAGATGCAGTAATTAAATTATTTAAGAAAGATACCGTGAATTTATACGAATGTACCAAACGAGTCATTTACGTAGAAGACGAAACTGAACAACGCGATATTATATTAAAATATCACCAAGGAAAAACATCTCACCGTGGAATTAAAGAAACTATTATGAAATTAAAACGCACTTATTTTTGGAATAATATGGATTTAATAGTCGCGTCAATAATTAATTCTTGTGAAACATGTAAAACGCAAAAGTATGACAGAAAACCTTTTAAGCCGAAATTACAATTAACGCAAACTCAAACTAAACCCTTTACGGAAATTTTCATGGACTTGTTTTCCATTGAAGGAAAATACTTCTTAACTATTGTAGACGCGTTCAGCAAGTTAGGTCAAGCCTTTGAATTATCAAACCGCTCTACACCGGAAGTTGTACGCGCATTAATTAAATTCTTCTCATTTTACGGCGTTCCGAATAAAATTAGTGCCGATCCAGGTTCGGAATTTAATAATAACCTCTTAAAGGAAACTCTACAATTTTATAAGATAGAGCTACATATCGGAACACCCCATAATCCGAATTCAATGGGTTTAATAGAGCGTTTCCATTCCACGATTTTAGAAATCTATCGTATTGCAAAATACGAACATAAAATCACAGATGCCGCGAATATAATGACATACGCAATCATGTCATATAACCAAACTATCCATAGCGCAACTGGTTTTACGCCATTTGAGGTTGTCTTTGGACACACAGATTCAAGCAATATCTTTAATGTAGATTTTAACAAACAATATACCCAACAGTTAGTCAGTGACCACGTTAAACGTACAAAGTATCTTTATCAATACATAACGGACAAATTAATAAGTAACAAAGAAAATGTTTTAGAAAAACGTGGTGGTGAAACCTCCTTTGATATTCAGGAAGGAGACACGATTTTTATAAAGGGTGTAAACACGAGACGGAGTAAAGATAAACCCCGTTTTCAAAAGGCCCAAGTATCAGGTGAACTTAATAGGAACACGTGTCCGGTAACGATTAGGAGACGGAATACCAGAGTTCCTATTAAAGACGTAAAACGACCTTCGCAGGTTCATCGCCGTGATGGCGCTGCTGATGGTCAAGACCCAGGCCCTTCGACTTCAGCGGATTGATCAGAATCCCGGAGTATTGCTGATGAAGCAAGGCCAAGCTAGTTTAAGTTACGATAAGTGAACTATTATTAAGGTTTTAGATTTAAATACTTTAAAAGAGGAATTAGAATTTAATATTAATAGATATGCAAATTTAAATAACCGTATAAATAAGTATTTTTATAAGAAAAACTCTAATTTTCAATTACTTAATATTCAAGCACAAACAGAGTATCTAATGAACTCTACTATCGATAAGTTTAAACAGTTAGCCCCGTCAATTAGAATAAAACGCGGAATTCTAAATCCTCTTGGCTCTTTAATTAAGATTATAACCGGTAATTTAGATTACGAAGACGCTATTAGGTATGAAAAGCTAATTGGTTCGGTAAAAGCGCGCCAAGACACAATGTTAAAGAAAATGACTTTAATTTCAGAAATATCTAAAAATCTGGTAAACATTGCTAACAATACACACAGTAATTTTGTACAAATAGATAAGGAACTATGGGAGTTAAGGAAAGTAATTAATCAAACATCAGTTAACTTAACTATATCAAATTTTATTCACGTTTATAACATATTTTTACATAATTTTCAAATACTATATAGTCGCTTGGATGAAATAGAAACTTGTATAACGTTTAGCAAATTAGGAACTCTACATCAATCTCTAATAAGCTCAGATGAGTTAATGTCCTTGTTAAAGAAAATAGAAAAGTCGGAAAAACTTGTCTATCCGGTAAACCCCGATAATTTGATTAAAATAGAGAATGGTATAGAGCTTAAAGCTTATTCGGCTTCGGATCAAATCACATTCATATTAGACATTCCATTAATTAAGGAAAGCGATTACGTATACTACAAGGCAACCCCCATTCCCGTAACCGATTCCTTAAACCAAACAAAAATCATAATTCCTAAATATCCTTACCTCCTGGTAAAAGGTTCCGAGATGGTTTCGCTCCCCCAGCCGTGCACTGAACTTCACGAGGCGACATACTTATGCTACGAGGATAAATCCCAGCTGCCCTTGGTTGACACCTGCTTGACTTCATTGTTGAAATTTCTGGAAAACACCAGTTCTTGCCATCCTGAAATTGTAAAAATTAACACAGTAAAATTACAAATGATAGAAAAACAGAGATGGATACTCTACAGTAGAGATGGTGCAGTCCTCACGAAAAGCTGTAATAACGAGGAAACTAGTGAAAAACTGCGAGGTACTTACCTGATCACCTTGGATGACAACTGTAAAGCGAAAATCGGGGAAATTACCTTAAGACCGCATCATATTGAAGGAAACCTCCATTTCCGGAAACTGCCGATTATCCACCTCCCAAAAGTGGAAACTGATGTCCTGCCGCCGCGACAGCCGATCAACTTGGAAAACAGCGATTTAACAAACCTGCAAGAATTAAGTGAATTAGTGAAAAATAGTGAAAATACAGTGGAAAGTGACATAGATCAAGTAATTAATATTCAGAACATTAGCGTCGCTACTTTAATATTGTATTTGATAATTTTAGGCTTAATTATTTCAATTTTTGTATTATTATATAAGAATAAAGTTTTCCACATTATATATCGAAATTATCAACAAAATAGAAATTCCGTTGATAATCTCGAATCTGAGGGGGGAAGAGTTATGCAGCCCAACATTCCATTGCACCATATTACGTCAGCCTAATATTTATGACTTCTCACGAACATTGTAATATAAGTGCTGACACATCTTAAGTATTCTGGGAACGTCTAGCAACATTGTAACGAAGTGCTGAGTTCCCATAGGAAACGTCTCGCCAAACATCCTGGCTTAATGTAAACAGATACCTTTCTTGAAAGCTGCAGCTCACCCATACAGTAGATCGAACTGGAGCATCGAGCTGACCAGACGTCTCACTAGGCTAAGTTAGATTTAAAATATAGTTTTTAAAAACACGAAGAGTCCGCGCTCAAATTTAACTACGTAGCAGTCCGTCCGCGCAAACTATCCAACAACTTACGACGAGTTAATAATGTATTATTTGTAGATAGTTTATTGTAAGGTATGTATTGTTGAAGTTATATTTTATTTAGTAGTTAGGTTAAATATGTAACTACGTAGTTTAAAGTTTTCTTTATTTTTTTATATTTTACTATAAATATTATTTATTAAGTTGAAACGAACCGCTACACCTTTTACCTGTGAATAAAATGGTGGAAGATACTCATTTTTGGAGTGAATTATTATTATCTTTGAAAAAAATAAAAATAAAATACCTGCAGTATGGATGGACGAATATGGCATACTCCTTGGCAATTCGACAAGTTTCCTTTCCATACTTTACTAAAAAGCATTGGAAGATAATTTGATGAAACATATATATCGACTGTGAACTGTCAAATTATCCTATCTTATTTTTGAAGGTTTTACAGGAGGAAGAAAAAACGTGATTATTCATAAATTTGCATACATTTTTATAAAATAAAAAAACAGTTGACTTTAAATATGTTTATTTATTAGAAAATGAACTAAAAATAATTCTGTCTGAATAATTTTCATTATCGATTTTATAATGAAAATTATTCAGACAGAATTATTTTATTAATTATTTTATTTTAGTTAGGACATTATGAATCTCCTGAAGTGCCAACTTAGGACATTTTACTTCGTTCAAAAGGTCCTAAGTTTTAATTAACCATTTAAATAATGAAGATAGGATGAGTTTTACTATCAAGTAGTAGAAGGATTTTTTAGCAATTTAGTCACATATCCACAAACAAACTACTTTCGCTCTCCCCGGGTTAGACCCCACAAACGTTCGTAGATCACCTCTCTCTGTTCTTCGGTAAATAATCGGCAATTTCGTTTTTTTGAGTTAGCACAGAGAGTGCTCGCGCAAGTTGGTTTTATTTTCTGTTCTTCTCTTGGTACATCTTGAATAACCGTAGTCCCATCCTTCCTGAAAACGACATACTCCTTTCCTTCCATACGCAATTTCTTATTAACACTCATTTTCCATTGGGTAGGATCAGCCTTCTTTCGTCTTTTTCTTCCTTCGAATGTTTTAGATCCAAATTATCATAATATGAAATTATGATTATTTGGATCTAAAACATTAACCATTTCGTTTTCTATCTCACGCGTCGTTTCTGGCGTGATTGGTATGGGGTTGGTGCTTACAATATTTTCAGTAACAGCATTATTTGGATCTGTACCATTATTAGATTCAATTTGTGCCAAAATAGGTGGTATATTCGAGCATTCCTGAATATTTGCCGTGACGGTAGAAGTATCATCTGCATTTTTCTCTAAATCAAAGTTATGTTCATTTACTTAAATACTTTCGGAGCTTGTGTGTTGAGTTAATTTCAATTGTGGCGATAAGACATCTTTTTGTGATGAAATCATAGAGCTTGGATTGAAATATTTTGGCTGGCAATGACTGAATCTTCATTACCTACTGAATTCAACGTAATATCTTCCGTATAGCATGCATCTCCGGTCAACACTTTAAGAGGAAGAGTTTCTTGAATCTGGGGTATAGCTTCCAGGTAGTCTTTATTATTCTGAAAATAAATAAAAGAATATTACTAAATACAGAATGCACATAGTAAATACTTACCGATGCTAAATTGAATAATAACCAATAAATATTCGTTTACTTCTTTAGACGTAGATACTAGGCAAATCTTTTGTTTCTGCCATTCGATTTGCAACCTGAAAATAAATTAAAACTTTTATCAAAATAGTAGTAAATTATTTAATGAAAGAATTTTGATGAGTTCATATTATTAAGTGAGCAGCTTCGTAAAAGTATCATCATCATCTTAGCATCAGGATATAGCATAGCAGTCCAGCTAGCAGAAAATTAAAATGTACAGGTTCCCTAAAGATATCTTGACCGCCAAGCTAGTGGTTTATTTTTTTTTTATAATATAGGTGGCTGACGAGCCCACGGATCACCTGATGGTAAGCGATTACCGCCGCCCACGGACACCTGCAACACCAGTGATATCACAAGTGCGCTGCTTACCTTTTAACCCCCTTCCCCTAGATTGGATTGGTATAATACTCACATAAATTCATAAAAATCCAAGTGCGTGACAACTATTCGAACTGACAACTACACGGATTTGAGACTTACCATATTACCACTAAACTGTTATGTTAGTATAATGTGCACCTCGACTCAAATTACGGACCTGTAATAAAAAATAAGCATGGTATGCTTTATATAAAAAACATCAAAAATAAAAACGATTTTAAACATTAAATTCACCAAAACAATTAAATTAAATTTTGAGGTAATAAGACCAAAAAGTCCTAACTTGCTTATATTTAAAAACCGATACCACAACGGACGCATTAATGTGGGATGCATATTGTCCTATCTTAAGTGTTTAAAATATTTACGTCTAAATACTGTTAATTTAAAAGAAATTTCATTATGTACTTACCATTTTAGATTCCACACAACACCAATTAGGTGTGGTATTAACTTTAAACACAGTACACCACTAAATTTTTCATATAATATATTTTTTTCCAAGAGCGCGCAAAATCGTGTTCATGGTCGGTACAAGTTTGGAGAGATAGTACAAATTGCTCGCAGTTTAGGCGGGGCACTGTTAGGACGAATTGAAAGGAACCGATTTTGGCGGTAAATTTATATTTGTTTGTAGATATGACTTATTGATACGGTAAACGTTGGGAAGTAGAACAAAGTTTCATTCAAAAGTGATTTTACGTAATTTTGAAGATAGGACATATTGCCGGTTGACATTCGATATACTTGAAGAATAATATTATAATGTTTATTAAAATTATAAGATGGTTAAATAAAAAAAAAGGGTGATTTTAAAATAAGTGTAGGTAAAACATAGAAACCAAGAAATTAATCAATCACTAAATGAGACTTTCACTACGACAATTAAAGATAATTTGATGGATAATCTGTGTAATATAGAAAGACAGATGTATAGATGTGACTTCACTGATTTTTGTAATATAACATTAATTAAATAATTAAAATTTTTGCTTTTGACAATACGTTGTACTCATCATAGAGATTATTAATTTACATAGAAATCAATTTGAACATGTAATATATACAACTTGATTTTAAACAAAAGGGATATATTCTACGTTTTGAACAAATTGTTTTATAATTGTTATTAAAAACATTAATCATTATAATCCCCTCATGTAACTACTTAAAAAGAGTACCTATCAATGTTTTTTTCTGAATGTCATGATTTTAATAATTGCTTGTTTGTTTTGGTAATGTTTTCTTTATCATAAGTAGGTACGTATGCGAGGAGGCAATACGAAGTCGGATGGCCGAATGTCATGGTTTTCCATAATTAATTGATGTAATTTTAGGATTCGAATAATTAAGTAGGGTTTGATTTGACTGTTGACGGTTTTGAGAACTAAATTAAGGACTGTCATAACCAGAAACGCATCGATAATCGATAGCCGCGCCAAACCGATACATTGACTTGTCGGTTGGCGGGCGTACGGACAGTTTGATTTGAGCAGCCGTCTGGTACGGACGTTTCAAAATAGGTCTCGTAAGCTAAAAGTTCTGAGTGGATATCAATGTATCTATGAATATCTCTAAGAGCAAATGACGGAATAAATGACATGAAAGGCGGAAACTGGAGTTTCATTATACTTGAGATGGGTCATTATCCGGACACAGGGCGTGAACAAGATCGTGCATGGCCTCGTCTACAGTCCCCGCGAATCCCTCGGCGAACTTCGTGCCGTTAATGACGTTTGCGGGAGGACGGTTCCGCCCGCTTGCAACACGGTAGGCCAGACCATAAGGGTCTTGATTGCCGGATTCGGCAAGCCCCCGGAACCACGCGAATTCTGTCTCCTCCTTCCTCCGCTGATTTGTCGCTCGTGCCATTCTAAAATCCTCGCATGCAGTGGCTTCTAACCCATCACGCTTTTTACAGCGTTGCCACACGCGCCTTACAGCGCCACACGCCCTACGGAGCTGATCCAGTTCTTTCGTCCACCATTTATACCCTGCTTGCCGAGTCCTTCTCCGTTCTTCGAGTTTTTGCTGCGCTGATCTGACGATGACTTGCGTGAACTCCCTACTGACTGCGTTCACATCCTTCTTAAAGTCCAAGCATCCCATATTCATTCTGACTGCGTCTTCAAACCCTTCCCAATCAACACCCTTGTCCCTGAACCTCGGCAGTTCCTCGCTTGGCTCTGCACAATGGAACACGACCCGTTGTGTGGGCTGGCTCACCTAAAACGTTATAAGTCTGTGGTCCGATGTACTCGCATCCGTGTGCACTGTCCAGTTAGTGATGCGGACTCCACGAGACGATAGCGTTAAGTCGATGTTAGATTCGCCGTTGCCGTGCTGAATGTTGCCGGTTGTCCCTCAGCGTTGTGGATGACTAGGTCCCTGGACAATATAAGGTCCTCCATGGCTCGGGTCTTTTGGTCCTCTGTCGCTCCTCTTCCCGAAGACTGTGCTGCCGTGCAGAGCCACATAGTTGAATGGGCATTGCAGTCCACGCAGACGATGATGCTCTTGCTTCGTAGTGAATTCATGACGGACTCGAGGTTGGCGATGTGGTCTTCTATATCATCTACGTATTTAAAGTAGGCGGAGACTATATATGTGTTGATTATCTGCAGGTGCACTACTAGGCAGTGCCTATTTGACAGATGGCGTAGGACCGCCACTGCCATCCTCTGGTCGTGGGGGTACACACCCGCCTGGGAGGAGTCATCGACTTGGACGATGAGTTGGGACTTGGCATATTGTTCTTGGACAAGAACAATATCAAGCCCCAACTCCCGCGCCACTGCCGGCAACTCCTCTGTGGCGAGCGCCCCCCCCAGCCAGATTCAGCTGCTCCCGTGCTCGCGCAGCGGCCGCAGTATGCCTTCGTACTTCTGCAATATCGTTCTGTGCCCGTACAGTTGGCATTTCGCGCAACAGGTCACCTGGACGTGATCCTCTACTTGGAAGAGTTTCCACGCCAGGTAAACGTTCTCTTTCCTTAAGAGCTCCTCGCGTAGGGATGGGCGGCATTCCAATATGTACGTGGCTTCAGGGCTGCCTCTGCGGCTTTGCTTGAAGATAGCTCGTCCCTCCCGCTTCAGCCGCTCCCGGGTCCACTTCGTGTTTGGGTCGTCTTCGTAGTTCTGCTCGAACACCGCGTCCAGGAAGTCCTTTAGCGCGATGGCTTCCGTGACTCCGTATATCGCTAGGCGGGGGAGACGCGTTTTCGGCTCCGCCACCCGCAGGGTCGATGGGACGGCTGCTCTTAGCTGCTTAGCTGCTTCCTCCGTTGGGGTCTGCACTACAACTCCCGCATTTCCCATCTTACGTACCTTGTCTACCCGGACGCGGGCGGCTCGAGGGTCAACGGCTTCTTCAGTTCCGCCTTGGTCTCCTCGGCGGTCTTGAGGTGCGTGGTCCTTATGTAGCCGGGATCGGGATGTTAACCCTACCGGTTGTGACCTGGGCGAAAGTCTTGATGGCCGGAAATGAAGCGGAAGCAGCCCCTCGCTGTACCTCCCTGGTTGCGCGAACTGCAGCTATTTCCTCCTCCAGGCACTTTATACGTTCCTGTGCTGCCAGCAGCTTTGAGCACACAACTCCCGCTCTGAAGCCTGTGGCTCCCTGAATGGTCAAAGCCTCCTGTGCGATGGCCGTGATGGTAGCGACGTCACCTTTATTTAGTTTGCTGCCCGGCGCGTTACAAATTCCTACAGCCTTTTTTAGGATGCAGTCCACGCGCTGGAACAGTTCCCCAAGCGACGCCTTTGTGGCCCAGTCGTCCGTCTCCACTGGTGCTGCAACGTAGCGTGGCGGTTCGGTAAAGGCTGTTCCGGTGGAAGATTGTTCCACATCTTGTATTGGGGCTGTAACCGTTGGAGCCGGTAAGTTGTTCTTCGGTGGTGCAGGGGGCGGTGCCGAAGGCTTCTTCGTGGTTCTCTGGGAAGTCCTCGGGTTGGCGCTGGTGAGGATCCCACCCACTAGTGGCGTTCCCTACCCTGCGGCCACAGTTCTCCTGCGTTCAGTGCACGCCCTCCTGGGCGGCACCTCCTCGGGTGTAGGTAAGGGGCACTTCTCGGCCGTGGTGTCCACTGGCGTGGGACATCGCGGAGTAGAGGGGAGACTCCTTCCTATGCTAGGCCGGGGCGCAAACACCGCCAGCTCCTCCTGATCGTCCATTGGACGAGCCTGTAGGACTCAGGATATTCGTGGGTTCAAGGGTGTTACGAATATACGTATGCACACAGAAAATAAAAATAAACAAAAGTAAAAGGAAACAAAAATAAAAATAAACAAAAGTAAAAGGAAACAAAAAAAATAAACAAAAGTAAAAGGAAACAAAAAAACTAAACAAAAGTAAAAGGAAACAAAAAAAATAAACAAACACAGAGTGGTCACACAAAAGAAATACGAGCTAAAAATTGTCCGTCCAAGTCCCTTACGAACATTCGTATGGGACTGGCAGTGTGGAGGGTAAAGCCAAATGGCCAATACCCAGAGCGGTATGCGTGAACGCACACCTAATGCCAAAGTCACCTGAGTGTCAACTGTCAACGTCAGATGTCAACGAGACGCC
>JADPWL010003129.1:0-57809 GCA_019059595.1 Marasmia exigua
AAACTGATGGTGACAGTGACAGCTGTCACACACGTCACTGACCACAGGTAACACAAAGCAAAAGCAGCGCTATGCGCGGAAAGTCTAGAGAACCGGGCTGGAGGAGCGATCCAACCAACTCGTTACCTCCTTCCAGGTAGCAGTCGCCGCACCGGCCAAAACCCCGCACGCCAAGCTTAGCCGCCGCGCCGCTTCCGGCAGCCGCTGTCAGGTTGAAAGCAGCTGTCAACCGCGGCACCGCGTGCGCGAGCACGTGGGTGCAGAGGTTATAGCGACCACGCGGTCGACCGCAACACTGGAGAACACGATTTCAGGTACAGGCACAGACACACGCATCACTGAACACTGAAATTACATTCCTAAAACTAAAACACCGCATCCTAGCGCACTCACGAACCGTCAGAAGGTGGGGTAGGCTTTTTTTTTTTTGTTGGCCCGGTGGAAAATGCCGCCTTAAGCACACCTGACCGCTGGGAGACGGCCGGGTAGCGTGGGGCTCTCCCTTGGGGTGCTCCCAGGGGCCTACCCACTAAAAACCACCGGGGCATTTCCTGCTACGTCCGTGTGGGGTGGGCTACGGTAACGGGTACGAAACCAAGTCCGCGGCCCACCCTCGAAGGACGAGAGGCTCGCCAGCACGGCCTCTTCAAAAACGGGCCTCGCCGAAACCATTTTCCCCTCTCCGGAATCGTCCACGTTGCTGGATTGCAACGCAGACGCTCCGGAAGGGACGATTGCAGATCCCTCCCCCAACCCATACCCTGCTGGCTGCAGGGCAGAGAGAGGAGAGAGCACCCACAGACTTTAAGTTATACCCGAAAACCCTCCCGTTCGACCATCCCCGCTGGGTTGCGGAGACAATCGACGGGACGGGAAAAGCGGGGGTGGCGAGTCGTTGCTGCATCCCACTGGCTGCGGGACTTAACACAGACCCACCAACAAAGCCCCCACCATAAAGGCGGGGAGAGCGCTCCCGAGAATCGGGGCGCAACAGACTGTTGGCAGGAATTCCACCACCGTGGAACTCCCCAACATTCGAACGCGCCCGAAGGCGCGACAGTTCAAGGCCCGAGAACAAAATGGCCCCCATACGGCACCATCACACCAGGAACACCGGCCCACCGCACGCCAAACCGCCCGACAGTGGGTGCCACCACACCCCAACGCCAACCCACGGCAGAAGGGGGGGCTGGATAAAGAAGGCAGCCTCCGTGCCCGGCCTTATTGTGTTTTGGTCCGTAAAGAGAGGCCGGTCCTCTAAGCCCTCAGCGGACAGTGAAAGCCCCCGAGTGGTGTGCGCTGCACGCGATCCACTGCGTCGGGGCTGGTCCGCCGGAAATTCTGTGCATCCTTTGGCCGTCGGGTAGCAATCCACGAATGAATTACTACCCGCCGTTGCCCGGGGAAAACCGTGCCCCACGGTAACCGTTTCTGCCTAATACCAACCGAAGCTGTAATCAGGACAGAACTGATTACCAGCGGGGCCACTCTAGGAGGTAGATACACCTGAGTCAAGGTGGGGTAGGCTGACCTAACCTCACCGGCGGAAACAAAGTGTATAAATAAAATAAAAGCAAACACAAATATGCGTCCGAATGCGCAAACTATCCACGATAATCGTACCTGTAAATAGTATAGGAAGAATATCGCGTAAAGCACGGAGAAACAGATTTCCACTGCCATACACTTTGCACTGGGAGCACGTGGCGCGGAGCGGTACGAGAGAGCGCACGTCCGTTCGTCACGGCGGCCCGAGCGCAAGTCGCGGTGGAGGGACAATGTACCCTTAATTGGGCCATCCTCCACCGGCCTCGGCTTATCTCGCCGGTCCTAATCGTTGACGGGAGGGGTGGACATTGGCATGTCAAAGGAAATTAAGATCCTGGGACTGACAATTGACGAGGGACATACCTTCAATACCCATGTTTCGAATGTTTAATCTATACCGCCAATTGTTAAGGGCCGCCAAAGTCCACTGGGGACTGAATTCTGACATAATAAGGACAATATACGTAGCGTTAGTAGAGCCCGTAATAACGTACGCGGCTAGCGCGTGGGCCCCGGCAACGGAAAAGATTGGCGTGCGGAAACAGCTGGACGCAGTGCAGAGGGGTTTTGTCCGCAAGTTGGTGAAGTCCTACAGGACGGTATCGCTGAACTCGGCACTCATACTCTCAGGGCTGCTCCCTCTGGATCTCAGGATCAGGAAAGTGGCGCTTCTCCACAAAGTGAAGAAGGGATACTCCCAGAGAGTGATAGAGGACTGGGAAATGGAGAGACCTGCGGATTTCACGGAATTGCCACACCCCGCAACACAGACCGAGATAAGCTTCGCCAAACTGGAGGATGTTGTAGAGGGGAGTCAGGACGTGGAAGACATCTACACTGACGGGTCGAAGATTGATGGGAAAGTCGGTGCCGCGCTGACCTTGTGGAAGAATAGACAGGAAATACGTACCCACAAGGCCAAGCTGGAACCCTTCTGCACGGTGTACCAGGCTGAATTATGGGCCTTGTATAAAGCCGCTGAGCTCGCTCTACAACGACAAGCCTCGCAAGTGAGGATATACTGCGATTCAAGATCGGCACTGGAAACAGAAACTGATGAAAACACCCTCCACCCCCTTGCACTTTAAAATAAGGGAGAAAATACGCCAAGCAGCATTTCACACCCAGAATATTGAATTGTTCTGGGTCAAAGCACACGTGGGATTGGACGGAAATGAAAGGGCGGATGTCCTCGCAAAGAATGCGGCTCAAAAACTTAAAAAGAGACTACGGCCAATGCCCAGTCTCATTCACCAAGCGTCAAATCTGTCTAAAGACCCTGGATGAATGGAACAAGCGCTACAAAAGCACAGACACAGCCGGAGTCACTAAGATGTTTTTCCCCGATGCAGTGGAGGCACACCAAATTATAAAGAAAATTGAGCTCAACCAGTTCCTAGTGCAAATAACAACCGGGCACGGTGGGTTCTCCCAGTATTAACATCGATTTAAATGCAAAGAGAACCCAGCGTGTGAATGTGACGAAGAAAAGGAAGAAAGTGTGGAGCATCTGCTGGTGGAATGTCCTGTATACGCGTCACAGCGGCTGCAATTAGAAATAGAAATCGATGTCAAGGTCAGCACTACTACAATCAGCCAAATCATGAAAGAAAGGAGAACGAGAGAAAAAATTTTAAAGTACTGCACTCTCATTTGTAAAAAGGTCAACAAAAGAAATAGTGACAAGTAGCACTACGTATATGAAGAGCAGATAAGAATCCTACACATATACCCCCAGTGCATCATAATTTTATTTTATTTTTAATTTTTTTTTTTTTCATTGGCAAAGTATTTGTTATAAAAATATGTAAAATAATGGACTAAACTTAAGAAAAAATTTTTGCTAACAAAATGGCTAAAAAAGGTCTCTGGGTAAACATGCCAGAGGAAAATCTGTAATAAGTACCGCGTCCCTGTATTAGAAGATAAGAAAATAGAACAAGATATAATTTTATTAGAACTAAATAAAATGAAAGAAAAAGCCTCTGATGATAATGATCGGGGTTAAGGGAGTCGTAGCGGATAAAAAAAAATCGTTGACGGGTCGCACCCGCCAATCTGTGCCACCCTGTCGACTACGTCCTGCTAAGTGAAGCTCGTCGAGGTCCGTCGCGAGCAGGGTGGTGCGTTTGACCGGGCGGGATACGAAGGCCATCCCCGCGACCGCCTCCCGGAGTTTGGCTGCGAAGGTGTCTGCAGCCGCTCCACTTTGGGTGCCCGGGAGTTTAAATTTACAGGCCCCCGTCACCGTTTGGCGGCACCTTATACCGGGGAGGCCAAGGGTTGTGGCGCCCCCTATGGCCTGGCGGGCTTTTGTCAGGACGGACCGATAGGTCTCGCCCTGGGTGACCGCCTTCGGCGTCAGAGTGACCACGACAGCCGAGGACCGTGGCACCGCGATCTTTTTGGCCGCTGTGGCAGCCGGGGACACATTGGAAGAGGAGCCATTCTTTCTCCGTCCCTTGGCCTTCTGCCTCCTGTAAGGCCGACGCTCTCCTGCGAAGTAGGAGCAGCAGCTGTGCCACCTGAGGTGGCTGGGATGGCCTTCTTGTTCTTCTTTCTGCAGCCCACTTTTTGCCAGCCGTCGTAGGCCGGTGTGGTGGACGGCAGAAGGAAGTCGTCCGTGTTAAGGGGTGCCGATATCGATGCGGCCTCAGTTGTAGGCGCCGATGCACGAGGACGCGGTGTTTGGCGGAGAGCCGCTTCAGCAGCTGCCGCTGCGGCAAAGGACTTTGCGCGCGTCACTGGGCTGAAGGTAGTGACGGCCGTCGAGGTCCTCGAAGATGTCTTGCCCACCCCCTTGCCCTTCGAAGAAGGAGGAGGGGGAGGGGGCATGAGGACCTCTGCAGTGACTTCAGCCACGGCCTCTCTGCGCCTATCGGCCGCGAGCGGTGGTCTCACTATTGGGGCCGGGGGAAGGCGGTCCGCTAGGCTTGCGATGGCGGAGCGCGTAAAGTTGCCCTCCGCGTGTATAGCATGCTCCCTGAAAATTTCCACCAGGAGCGGCCTAAGCATCTCCTGGAGGATCTCCTGCTCTTGGGAGGACGGCTAGGGCGCAGTTCAGCCAGGCTTCCCTCTGCTGGTAGAGGGTATGGGGGCAGAGAGGATGGCAGACGAAGGCAAGCCAGCCCTCAATCTGGCTAGCTCCTTCCTCGTTTCGCACAGCTCGACCTCCAGGTGGCGGACGGTGGCCTTCAGGGCGGTGGAGACACTCCGCTTGGCCAGCTCGCTCGCCGCGTCGAGCATGGACTGCGCATGCCCTTTAAGTGCCTTTTGGCTCGTACCTTTCAGGTGGCCCGACTTGTTCGACACCGAGATGATTCCCTCCACTGTCATCTTCTCGTACTGGACGTGAGAGGTGCCGTATCCGTACTTTACGGTAGTCTGCCTTCTCCTCTCCTCGTTTTCGGAGATCTCCTTATCGACCTCGCGCTCCTCTAGGCGCTGAGCGGCCTTTTCCGCCTCTTGGAAACCTACGTATTTTCCGGAGGTGACGGGCTTTTCGGGGCCTTTTGCCGTCTTTTTCGACACCCCCTTCTTTTTGGACTCCGGGCTGGAGTCGGAGGCTCTTTCAACGCTGGCTCGTTTTGAGCCGGCCCGCAGGTATTTGTCGACGTTTATAGGCCAGCGCATAGAAGCGCCCTCCGTAGGATGTCGTCAATTTTTTCGACGGCGTCGGTGATGGTGATGGTGTCGGCGTGCGTTGAGCGATGGCAGTCGCCTTTGCCGACCTTAGGCTCATACGGGTGACAACCACCACCGGCTTTCGCTCCGTCGTTCTGCCACTTTTGAAGTCCACCTTCTGCGAGGCTTGAGAGCCACCTTGCGCCAAATCATAGTCGGAGGCGGAGACGTCGAAGTCGGCCAACATCTCCACCTCCAACACGTCGAAGTCCACAACGGGCTCCGGGGCCACAAAACATACGTCCGAGGACGCGCCAGAGTCGTTCAGAAGGGTGCGCACCATTTGGGTGCGCTCCCCCCCCCACCAGTTCGTCGGAAACCAAATCTTTGAATCGATCAGTGTCCACGAAAGAACAGCCAAAGTCGTTAGATGAAGGGACGTCCAGTTTTTGGGGGGTTTATTTTTTGTGTACAAATTCATATAGATCCCACGAGTAACAATACAACTCAAAGTCCACCGAGGCAGAGGTATGATACTCCGGTAATCCATGTACTCCAGGGGGTTGGGAGTTCCCCCTGGGATGGCCACTAGCAGACTGGCAATTGAATGTAGAAAAATACAGAAGACCGCACTCATACTCCCCACTTAATTCTAATGTAGGAGAGTAGTTTGTTGTCGAAGAGGTGTCTCTATCCGTTATTGACACAGTGAAAGACATGTTTATACTGATAATGATTCTTTATTTTATCCATTATTCAAATGTTTTTTTCCAATAGTTTTTTAAAAAACGTAAACAGAGATGACCGCAACTTACAGTACCAAATTTTTGATACTGCACAAAATTATAACTAATGGACGTGTTTCTTAAATAATCTATTAATTCTAAAGGAGGTTTTAAGTCACCAAAACTATCAAAATATTCGCAGTAATCATTTTCTTTGACGAAGGCTACCCAGTGTGTTCCAGGTCTATCAGAGCTATCTAAATTTAGCACTGCACATTCTATTTTTCTTGGTTTCAATGGGAGCGTATTTCGCACAAAAACTCCGCGGAAATATGGAATATCAGTAGAATGCTCTATGATATCTAAGTCTGTCAGTGCACGCCTAGGCAGCCGTTTAATTAGTTTTTTGAAGTATTCAAATATAACCCAGTGCTCTTTTTATGAGGTTTAATGTACATTCCCTTGCCTAGAGCCACCGCTTCCATCATCCTGTTATGACGTTCAGACTCTTGAAGACTTTTCTGTGCTGCCTTACAGTCGTTCACCGCTTTTGCTATTACAGCTGCACCACCTGCCAATGAGCCCAAAGCCGACAACCCCGCAAAGATCGAAATTAAAGGGAGCAGCCCTCCACATTTTGGCAGTGGAATACAGCGTGGCAACCGAGTTCCTTTCTTATTTTTAAAAATTTTTTTGCCTGCTGTGTACGCGCATTTAATTGCGGTTAGACTGCCTGTGGATTTTAACTTTTTTAGTTGAGATTTTATTTTTTTCACAGCTTTCATAAATGAACGAGCACCCTCACCAGCCTTGAGTTTTGTTTTCATAGCATTTTTTACTATCCATGATGCTACTTTTTCACCTTTCTTAGCATCTTTAGTGTGCAACCTTTTCTTGGCCATATTCAAAAGTTCTTTATCAGCCTCTCGGCGAACGTTTAAATCGTTGTTATTGTAAGCGATATCGTGGTACATACAAGCTTGGTCTAACTTGTTTACACCTGTTTCCCCTCTTTTTAAATGTTTCTTAAGCTTTGTTCCAGGACCACAGAATTGATATCCAGGTAAATGTAGCTCAAACGGTAAATGGTTTATTACGCTGTCAATAATACCACTTCCCTCCTACATTGATATGCTGAGAATGAATAGTTTGGTTTCAAAAGTATATTTATATTGTAAAACAATCTCGTTTTTATTTATCCAACTGTTCTCTCTGTTGCTAATACCTAACCATTTCACGAAATACTTATTTCCTTTTCTTCTTATAATCTTTTCAATAAGGTAAATATCTGGATATTTCGTTTTTTGGAGTTCATACTCATAAAAAGTTCCTAATATAACCTGACCTGCTTATGCTTATCTTCCAAATGATATGTTGGCGGATTTGTATCATTCACCTTTACAATTGTGAAAAATTCCGTTGACCAGTTTGGAGTATAAGCTTTGTAAAAGTCTCCTTTAAATTTGCTAATACGTACATAGTCACCAACATGAAACTTAGGTATTAACTGTTTTCGATTTCTATACGCTTTGCTTATATTAGATAAAACAACCGTTTCATTTGTCTTATTTACGTCATTAGGCTTAAATTTGGTTATGCGGTGAGTAGTGTTGTTATAGTTTTTAATAATTTGCCCAGCCAGCGATAGCAACCGTATAAACTGAGGAGTTTAAAGATTTGAGATTTGAGTGTGCGTATAACTCGCTCTACAATAGAAGCTTTTTTGACAGAGTAAGTAGAATAATGGTTCACATTATATTTTTCATCAGTTGACTAAACATGTCATTATAAAACTCTTTGCCAAGATCTGTTTGCAAATATTTAGGATTTCTAGATGAATTTTTAAAAATCTGTTGCATTTCGTTGGTAACACATTTTTTTTCTTTAAATTTTATGGGACTTGCCCATACATACTTTGACAGAGTATCTATCACTCATCATCATCATCATCGTCAGCCCATTTAAGTCCCCACTGCTGGGGCACGGGCCTCCCTCAATCACATGAGGGGTAATTGCCATACTCACCACGCTTGGCAGACGGGTTGGCGAGGGTTTTGATATAAATGCAGAGTTTTCCTTCTCAGGGTGCTGATGATCATGCCAGCAGCTTTACCTTAGTCGCCTTTTACGACACCTCGGTAAGAGTGAGGGTGGCCTATTCTACTCTGCCAAGACCACACGGCTGATCTATCTATCACTACTAATATGTAATTGTGTCTTTTATTAAAATGTGAATATTTTTGTAAATCTATGAGGTCAGCTTGCCATAGATCATTAATTCCTTTTATAACTGTGCATCAGCGTGGGAAATTTCTTCTTGCTGCTTTGTGAAGTTCATTAATTATGTCCTTTTTGCTCAATTTTGTCTAATTTCACGCGAATTAAATTGTCTATTTCCGATTTCGAGTAAACTGCTTTATTCAAATGATGTGTTGTAAAAGTTTCCAAGTTTTTCAAATGAAACTTAACTTCGAGCTTCACTTTTTCAATTTCACTTTTTAATTCTTAAACCGTTTGGTATAATTAAGCTTTGTTTACTGCTTCGTCGTCTTCAGTTGGATATGATAACCCTTTTAATCTAGAAGATTTTAAATCGTAGTGTCCAGTATCTGACTTCACCAATGTTTCGTTGAAATTTTCAAAGTATTCTGTCAATCGTAAACGCTTATGGACATGATGACCAAACTTATCTATATTCATTGCTATCTTGATGGTTTGACTACTGAAAGAATACTGCTCAATTTTCCTGCTTTCTTCTTTATAAGTTCTACATTCATGAAACCAGATTCATGTAGTTCCGATATAATTGCAATTATTTCATTATTTACACCAGTGTTACCTGCTTCCCTGGATGCAAGTAGTAATTTTAATCGCTCAACTAATACGTTTGGGTCATCCCAGTAAACTACATCAGTGTTTGATTTAACTGTCTTTAAAAGTGAAATGCCTTTCCCTTGTGAAATCATATGTTACAACATCTAACTTTGGTTTCTTTTTGAATAAAAGTTCTTTCAAGTTCCTAGTAACAGTTTACCACGCTCATTTTTGATTCCATACGGAACATCTTTCATTACTTCAGACGATGTTGACCAAGACAGTGATTGATTTTTAAGACTGGGCGATGATTGTAGAGATTTAAATGATCCTTCGCTTATATTGTGATCTCCAAATGGTGATACAGCAAGGGTTTTGTTGTAGTTCTCGTATTGATCTTGTTCTTCATCTTCATCTTCACTTGATTCATTGTAATCTTCATTAGAGGCAAATAATGACTGATTCTCGTCTTCAAATGAATGATTATTGCCATCTTTAAGTTTCTTAATCAATGGTTCATCAAAATGCTCTTCTTCCTTCAGAGAAGTAGCATTTTTTTTATTTGTCAATATTGTAAGTGGATCAACAATAGGCTTCAGTATAGTTTCTAATGTTTTGTTGTTTGTATTTTCCGCATCTTTTATCATCGCAACTTTTCTTTTAACAGCTGCTGCTGATTTTACAATTTGCACTTTAAGATTTTTCTCCATTTCAAAGTATTCCGCTCAGTCACAAAACCATGAATGGGAGTGGTTGAAAAATAACACAGCCGTCTATTATGTATGTTCATCTATTAATATGAATGTATCGAAAGCTAATCGGTAACATCCATTGTTTTTGTCACAATCCTTATTAATAACAAGAAAGCTAAATGGTTTATTCCAAACGGCAGAGCACATTTCACGGAATTGAGACCATGACATATCAGACCCCACATGCTCGTCATATACGTGCTTCAAGTTAATATTGTCTTGCTTAAATAGAATAACAAGATTCGAATTGTCTCGTACAAGTTGTTTGGGAACTTTTGTGTAAGTTTGATTGATGTAAAAATAATCTATATTTTTATGACGTCCCATGGCGAAATAATCTCTAATGTTGATTTGATTTTCACAAGCAACGTCGTCAAAAATGATAATTGAATCAGGTAAAGCATCATGCGGACTCAACATTTCGCCATTATGATTGTATTTATTGAATGATGTTCCAGGCACCATATCCAAAACCTTTTCAAGATATAAATATTTAAGTTGATACAAAGATTTTGAATACACATAAAGGTTACGGAATCTTGGTCCATTTTCATGCAATAGTAGACTAATCACTAAATTAGTTTTTCCACTATTAGAGGGACCGCACACAATACAGCGTATTGTACTAGGTAATAAATTTCCATGACGTCTAGGGACGACGGATGATGCGGGACAGATGCAAACTAATTTAAGTGATTCTTTTTGTTTAACAAACTTCATTACTTTTTTTGATGTGACTGCAGTGTTGCAAAAGGTATAATGGAATGAGCTCAAACATTAAGGTTACCGTATTTTAAATCATCAATTATCTAGTCTAAGACTGTTGGAACGAGTGAAAAATACCTACAGTATGTATTTAACATCTGTAAAGATTTGTGATTATTTACAGTATATCGCAACGTGTTCTGATGATAATCTTGTTCGTTTCTAGCTCTTTTGAAGTAAGATCTCATCACTTACTGCTCTTAATGTGTGTTGGGAGCTGACTTACATTAGACGATTGTAACGTGCAATCGTGTGCTGGCTTACATTAGGCAATGTGCGACGCGATGGCTGTAATCCCATGAGAGCTCAAACGATAGCTTGAGCCGCCGAAAGGTACGGTAACGTAATTTAAATCAAGCGATGGTTCGGTCTCACACCTATCGTTTCTTTAGACAATTGTATCCATAATGTTATTGGGCTGCTATATCGCCTGAAGGGAGCTAAAGCGACCGAAAGGTGTATATAGTCCGCCCAATAACATGCTACTATTATGTATGTATTAGATTAGTTAGGAATATTAGGATAAGTGTTTATATTATATTTAATTAGTTTTTTTTTTCTTATTTATTATTTTGTACTAGTTTAAGATTCATTTGTATTTATTGTTTATTACTAGTATTAAATACGTTTATAACTTAGCTATAATCAACTGCTTATATAGTAAACCGTTACATTGGAGAACATAACATTTCGTCGCACTCGTACGCAATCGGACTCCAAAGACAAATCGTTCAACGTTTCGACGTTAGATGACACTACTAGTAGTCTACCGGACTTATCAAACGAAGACAGCAGTGAGCTCATTAGTAAACACAAGAAACAGATTGAAGAATCAATTAAATAGTGCTCACGTAGAAATGGAATCACTATCATTGGAAAATAATAAGTTAAAAAAATTGATTGAAGAGTTAAGTACAAAAAATGATCTATATAAAAAAGTTGCCGTCAGCCCGATTAAAAAACAAAAATCAAATACACCCAAGAAAAAAGCTCTTAATAAAAATACGTACAACATACAAACACAGACAGATAATACAATAGAAAAAAATTAAATAATAGATGGTGAGATCAATAATAGAAAGACTGAGATGTCAAACTTATCGCAACAGATTGAATGTTCTAAAAAAGTATGCTTATTAAGCACCAATAAATTTAATAAAATATTAGATATCGCACAGACTACTTTGAAAAATTGTTCATTGTGTTACTATTTATATCCGAATTGTGACGCTAATTCTTTATTGATGGATATTGAAAAAAGGATGTTGGATTATACTATGAGTGACTATTGCGTCATAATGATTGGAGAGCAAGATTTTAGAACAACAAGATATTATTTTGATCTTATTTACTACATCCGTAGTACCTTGCAGAAGATAAAGCATACTAATGTAATATTATGCCTCCCTACTTATAAATACGGAAATGTATACAACATGTTCAACTGCTGAATCGAAATATTTAATAATCTACTCTATCTGGACGTAATGACTCACGAGCATGCATATCTACTGGACTCTAATCAACATGCATCCATCAGCATGTTTAATAAAAATTTTGGTTTTATTTGGGTAAATAATTATGGCATTCAAACCCTATTTAGCGACTTGTATGATTTAATGTATGACGTCGAAAATAGTCACAATCTAGAGGTTCAAGCGACCTATGATAACGTACCAGCTAATGATGTGGAAACATTGTTTTTTCGAAACTAAAACGCTGAACATTCTTCACCAAAACATCGCAGGGTTTTTCAGCAAGTCCGATGCCCTAATGGTTAATCTACAGGATTTGATGGATAGAAAAAAAGACGTTCTCTGTATCACCGAACATTTTATGATGGCAGGATACGAAATTATGCTACATCTACCTAATTATGTACTAGCCGAGTGTTTTTGTAGAACGAATAGTAAAAGAGGAGGTGCCTGTATATTAGTTAGAAAGGATTATAAATTTAGAGAATTGGTGGAAATTAAAAAGATATCTTTAGTGAATATTTTCGAATGTTGCGCTATATAATTAATTGACTATAAAATTATAATTGCATGTTTGTATCGAGTTCCTGACCCGAAATACTTGAATATTTTTTTAATAAATTAGAAAAGCTTTTAAAGTATATCTCAAGTATAAAATGTAATAATATTATTATTGCCGGTGATTGTAATATTGACATTTTAAAGAAAAATAATTTAACCCTTGAACTGGAATGCTTATTGTTAAATCATAACTTGAAGCTAGCCATCGAACAACCGACCAGGCTTGCTAGCAATTCTTGTATTGACAATTTTGTCCATGATTTTAAAAGAAACTGTAAGACTGAGGTGTTGAAACTTGGCTTGTCTGACCATACAGCCCAATTGATCGAATTACCTGTCAAGAAATTACCTAAATTCAATTACTGGCGCAAAACAATACGCGATTTTAGTGTCGAGAACATAAATAAGTTTAAGATGTGCATAAGTCAATTGTCTTTTTCAGAAGTGTACGACTGTGTCGATCCAAATTTAGCATATCGTACTTTTATGGAGGATTTCAGTCTTTTTTATAATCTGTGTTTTCCATTTTAACAAATAACAATAAGAGTAACTAGATCAACGAAATGGATCTCTCGTGGTTTAAAAATATGCAGTAAAAAAAAAGACATCTCTGGAAATCTAGACTGAATCCATCTAATGAAAACAAATTAAAATATAAAAATGATGTCAAACTATTTATAAAGAAAATATCCTTAACAAAGCGAGCACAAAATAATTATAATATTAAAACTTCAAAAAACAAATCTAAAATGACGTGGCAAATTATAAATAGTACAAAAATTAATAAACCTAAACAATCTATTTCAAGAATCAAGGTTGATGATGATTATACAGGCTGTAACAAAAAAGGGGTTTCAACCATAAGAGAATAGATTGTGTACCTTGTGTAGAGGCTATTTGCAAAGTATCAAATTAATATAAAATAATTTAGGAAAAAATATACATTGTTACTGTAATTGATTTATTAAATTTTGCATGTAAACAATTGTGTCACAACATTATTGAGGTCACGGTTCTCACACGTCACATTTCGCACCCTACATTAAATCCTCCTTACGTGTCCTGGTCGCCTGGTACCGGGCGGCGTCCGCGGCTCTTGCATAGGTAGGAAGTTACACGTGCCGAGGCATGGCGGCAATCGTCAAAGGATTTCGGCGGTTGTTAGAAGAGTCGGCTGCTCTTGTGTCGGCGCGCTTCATTTGACAACTGTAACAAACAATAATGATACTAATTCACTGGTGTTAGAAGTAATTTTGCCACGGCAGATTTTATTTTTAGGTCCAAGGCGACAATGAATGAGTATTAATAATTAAAAAATAGGACTGTTATTTTATTACGTTAGGTGTACAACTAAGTAGGTATTATTTGTATTTAGTTTAGTAAATGGCGGTAGGTAGCACATAAAAAATCACCTAGCTAACTTATTAAGAAAAAAGGCTGCGTGAGTGAGGGTACCGGAGGCCCAATCCGGGGGAAAGGGGGGGTTTACAGGTTGGCAGCGCACTTACACAGCGACTCCACTGGTGTCGCGGGTGTCTATGGGCAGCGGCAATCGTTAACCATCAGGTGATCTGTCTGCTCGTCTGCCACCTATCACATAAAAAAGTTACGTAATAAACTTACTTACGTTTCAAAGAAACGGTTCGAAATGTTGACCTCCTCGTTCAATGCACAAACCAACTCGCTTGTAGGTAGACGCTCTAGTGTTACGCAGCATCTCTGGCGTCACAGTGCAGTGTTTTTCACGACTAGATTCACGTAGGTACGCACTGGCATCACCGATAACTCATCATCGAGATCGTTTCTCAGGAACTCTAAATAGTTCGCACCGGTCATGTTCTGGTTCAAGAAATGCGGTCCCACGAGAACATCTCCGATGATACCAGCCCACACGTTGATCCTCCACTGATGCTGGAACAATGACTCGGATGATACATGGGGGTTTTTCTCAGAACTCAATTCTCAGAACTCAGTGCGGTTTCTGAATCTTTTCAGATCATTCAATTTATATCATCTTTTTAACGAACCCACACGAGTAACCCCCACCACAGCTACTTGCTTAGATAACATATTTTGTAACTGTGATGTATTAGACAAGTCCATAATAAACTTCATAAACTCAGATCATAGTGGACAACTAGTAATGTTTGAATAGAGTCATGCACCCTCTTCATGTAGCTTTGTGTGCAGGCCAATAACTGTAAACCGTAAAGAAAAATTTAAAGAAATTATTTCTAGAAAGGTACCTGCATTATCATGTCACGATGGAAATGCTTATCAGCTTTATAATATGCTTTTTAATGTGGTTGAAAAAGAATATAATCAGATTTTCACTAAAAAAACAATTAAATTAGATACTTCTAAAACTAAATTCAGTGACTGGGCCACTACAGGCATCTATAAAAGCAGAAATAGGCTGTTTGAATTATATGATATCAAAGCCAATTCTGAAAACGCTAATTTAATTGAATATGTCAGAACATACTCAAAATTATTCAAAAAAGTATGTGCAATGGCAAAATCAAATTATTTTAAAGACAAAATAATAAAAGCCCCTAATAAAAGTAAAATCTCATAGAAGATAATAAATAAAGAGACATGTAAAAATAAAACAAAAGACAACAAGCTCTCTCTTAAAATTGATGGCAAATCACTTGTTTCTGACTCTGAAGTAGCAGAAACATTTCAGTCTTTCTTTTCTAATATACCAGTCACAACAACCAATCAATTGAATTCCAGTCCACATCTCGCTGCTTCTCTCCTCAGGTCTCATGTTGATAAGTGCAACACGCCTTTTAGATTCAATCATGTCAATTCTAATATAATTTTAAAAACATTCAAAGAATTAAATATGAAACCGACTGAGGATTTATGGGGCATCTCTGTAGATATAATCAAAAATATAATACATTCTATCGCACCCCACTTAGCAATAATATTTAATAAATGTGTTGACGACGGTCAATTTCCCGATATGATGAAATACAGTAAAATAATACCGTTATTCAAGTCGGGTGAGAAAAGTGACCCGTCTAACTTCAGACCTATTTCTATACTGCCTGCTCTCAGCAACAGAGGCTTACCAACAGAGGCTTATTTATAGTCATTTCGGTTGTGCACCATTTAGCAGAATTTTCGTTGGTGGCGGTCAAGGTGGTCCCCGCCTGCGATGCTTTCCATCAACATTTATAAATTATATTCAGTAAATTTGTATTCAAAATAAGTTTCTGTTTATTTAACTATCGATTACGAACACATATTGTAGTGTATTTTAATATAGGTATTGTTTAAACGGTATTACATAATTAGTTTTTAGCATTTGATTGATCAATATTATTGTGGGGCTTGTTTTACTCTTTTTTTAGTGTGCAGTCGGGTATTTTGTTTTTTTAATAATATTTTTTTTTATTTATAACTTTTTAGCTGTTTTTATTTAACGAAAATGTTGTAGATGTAGAAGACTATGTATATGTAAGTACCATTTTAAATTATTTCGACCACATTTGCCGCATTCGGGCTGTATACTCGAGCATATCCCCCTCCGCACCGCGCCGCGCGCCGCATGCCAGGCCACGCCCTATCTTTTTGCTTGCTAACGCATGAGTTGCTTTGCGTTGACGCAGAATTAACATGTTCCCGTGGGAATTTTGAGAAAAAACGTATCCTATATTATTCCTCCCGTGATTGAAATGAATCTAATGATACCGCATACATATTTTTTTAAAGGGAAATTTAGAAAAAATATTATTATGTCTTTATCCCGTGGGACTTTTAGGATAAAATGTATCCTATGACACTCCCGTAATCAAGACAAATCTAACGATACCTCATACATCAAAATCCATCAAGCCGTTTAGGCTACAGGAGGTCACAAAGGAAAAGACATACATACATACTTACATACACTCGAAAAACATTACCCTCCTTCTTTGGCAGTCGGGTAAAAAGAGTAACTGGCGAGTTTCTTGCCGGATCTTCTCGTCCAGAAACAACTTTCCGAGCCGGTGGTAGAATCGCATTATGTTTATTTATTTCTTTAGTATATTTTATGTATCAACATATATATGTATTAACATGTAAATTATACATAAGTACTTATAAATAGTTTTAAGTCATTAAAATGTATGACGATTTGTAAGTGCTGTATACAAGCCTATGCAAATAAAGAATTATTTGATTGATTGATTGGTTTGTGTGCGACCAATAATGTTCATTATGAACATTATTAATCCCCGCTCTCGTGAACGTTGCCTCGTCCGTCCAAAGAATTCTGGAGGCAAAATCAGGTGCACTCTCGACCTGCGTTCTGTACCACTCACAAAATGACAAGCGAGGTAAGAAGTCAGCAGGAATCACCTCCTGCGTTCTGCTAAAATGATACGGGTGCTGGCCATCTACGTGCAACACTCGCCAAACATTCATGTGGTTGCCAGCCCCCAATGTCAAGGCAGCACGACGCGCACTGGTCCGCGGGTTATTTTCGAAGTGTTCTAGCACGGCTTCTTCGAAATCCGGATCTTGGGTAGAAGAACGGCCTGTGGAAGCTCCTGGATGGAACGAGCCAGTCGTAAACAGCTGATGCGTCAGACGTCTGAAGCTAAGCAATGAAGGAAGTTGCCTACGTTCATGTGCTGGTCTATCTTCAATGAACCTTTGAAAGTACAGCTCCCGTGCTGCACTCAAATTTCCGTCGGTAGTACCCACAAAAAGAATCATCTCATAGTAATCCCGATTACTTAGAGACATTGTCACTTTAATCACAACTGAAAACCTAGGATGTCGAACTTGTTCACACTGAAGCGGATAGAGAGCGACTGCTTTGTAAATCCCGCGCACCTGCTCCGCGTGCTTCCTTTTTACCGCTTCCGATTTCTAGACTCCCAGTACTAGGGTATCTGTCCTAATAATTGTCACTTAAAAATAAGGGAAAAACAGCAGATATAGGCGTTATGACTGAAGAAACACCTAAAATAGGAAATAAAAAAGTAGAGATAGGAGTCATGACAGAAGAGGAAATGGGAACAGGACTGGACAGTACAGAGCCAACAGGAGGTAATAAAGAGCTCATAGAGTTGATAAAGGCACAGGGAGAAAGAATAGAAAGGGCACACAGGGAGATAGAAAGTTTAAAAGAGACTTTTCTTAACTATAAACCCCAGCCGCAGCCCGTGCAAAACCATAGCAATAGGTCACTTTGGCCCGGGCCAGTGCCTCCCATTTATTGCGGATGGGGCATTCGACACTGAAGGCACTGTGTTCAGTGCCCTCTAGTTTCGCCACCGTGCAATTGCAGCAAGATGGTGGGGCTGCAGAGAGCCAGACCTGGCACTTGCTTCGTATGTGGAGTCCTCCGCAGTGACTGCATTTCTTCTCTGTCTCCGTGCAAAATCTCTTCCCATGTCCATATCCCAAGCAAGTGGAGCACTGGACAAGTGGGGATTGGTCCTCCGCTTTGACCTTTTGCAGGTCTATGTATGCAAGACCTTTGGCAGTCATACGACTGTAAAGCTGCGGGGATACATGAAAAACGACGTGGGCGCAGAGCAAGTTCCGGGCCTTCCTGCGGAAGCGAACTTCCGCTCGATCCTGCTGCTCTTCTAGATGTTCAAAAAGCTCTCGATTTTGGCTTTTAGCGCCTTAATCACGTCGTCATCCGTGTTCTTTGCTAACACTCCCGGGAGGACGACCATGGGGTCCTGATTTTTTCCTCCTCAAAGTTAAGGGTGTCCTTAGCACTTCGCAGCCGGTCCTTCAGCGTCTCCCTATCCTCCCTCGTCCCGCACTGGACAATGTTACTTTTTTTTTTTTTTTTTTTTTTTTTTTTTAATTCTAATGAAATTCCACGGACACTGGTTCCGTGCCTTTATTGTGCTTGTTTTTAAAGTGTTACAAATTATTTTTGATATTTGCTCCGCGATAAAATTAAACTAAATTAAATTACAATAACAATCTTAAGTTTAGGCAGTCGTGCATGGTTAATGTTAATAAAATGTACTGTCATTATTATTATTATTTTGGGGTAGGGGGTTTGGTGATTTTATGTAGTTAAGGACCTCAGAGGAGGGTTCAGGGGTATGTTAGTAATTTATCTTTTATTTGCAAGCTTGTCCCTAACCGCGTCATCGCCCCGGCGGATCGCCATTTTGAGGTTGTACTCGGTTATTTTTTCGATGGTAGCCTTCGATGCCATGGATATTAGGCGCGCTGTGACGTCGTTAGTGGCGTTATCTGTATAATATACACAAGTTCTTGTGTGTCTGGAGATGGCTACCACCGCGTGTGGGACACTTTGCAGGAGATGGGACTGTTTGGGAGTTGTTCTGACTATCGCAACGTTCTCGAACGTCTGTCCCTGGGCTTCGTGGATTGTCAGAGTGCGCGATCCTTCGTCTGATCCGTACCCCTGGCTGATTAAGAGAGCTTTCTCGGCCTGGGTGTGAACGAGATACAGGGTTCTTTCGGACTTGGGTATCTGCGCATCTGAAAATCGTTTCAGCTGTAGGGACTTAGTTCGGGTGTTAGCCGAGTATATGCCACTGTAGATTTCTCTAAGGGCATACGCTACGTCTTGTGGGTTGCGATAAGTGCACAACAACTCCTTTGTGATGTTGGTGATTTTATTTGGTCTGTTGTAGTGTAGGGGAAAGAGATTGCAGCGGTCAATATAAGGGAGTTGGTTGTTGTCACCCAGCAGCGTGACCTTGCTGGCTTTTACTATTTGGATGGCCAGGACTATGGATCCGAAATGGTTCATAAGGGCTTCGTCCACCACTAGGTGTGTACACGATTCACCCTTACTCATACCATTTACAAGTAGGGATGCCATGGTCCTCACTCTTTTCTTCGCTTTATCTCCAATTCGTAATTCCAGCTTCTCTCTGAGGTCATTTGCTGCTTCTGTGGTGGTGGTGACAATCATGTCCTCTTCGACGTTTATTTGGGACATGACCCATGTCGTCTTGCCGCACCCTGGGACTCCGTTGACCCAATCAATGGCAGGTTTTATCCAGTGCTCCGGTTTTCTGCCTTCAGACAAATCCCCAGAAATAGTGTTGGCCATTTCCAAAATTTTGTCGTCAAGCATCACCTTGGTGCACTTAGCTACCACTACTAAAGGGTCTCCGGCAGGTGTTCTAAAAGTAATCTTCCCATCCTCTTCCTTTTGGTTTTCGTCCAGATTCACGAAACCACACGACTTGCTGTAGCCTGCCATATAGGACCCCGACATCTCTCCCAGTAGGACTGTAGAGGTGTCGTTGTCGTATATAGCTGCCTCAGCTTCCCTCAGTTTGATTTGCAACATTCTGCCGTTTAGGCCGACTAAACCTCTCCCGTAGGTCGTGATGATCTCTTTGCAGATATCCTCATTGACTTTCCGGGTGGCTCTAGTGACTGCTACAAATTCTATGAAAGCATTGAGCATGTGGTCTTCTGGTTCTACCGCAGGTCGGAGTTCGGGTGGTGTCACTTGTCCCATGTCTGCTCGGGTGCGGTCTTTCGGTGTTGATGGCTCTGGTCCCAACTTTTTTGTGGGGGTCGCCATATTTTCAATCGCAGATTGGAGCGCTGCAATCTCTCTCATCCGTCGCAGCCTTTTCGCTACCACTTCTGGGATTGAACTTATTGCTCTACTTAGTGTGGAGAGTGCGGATTCCTTTTTTCTCTCCTTTAGGATGTCGCTCTCTTTTGTGCTCGCATCCTGTGAAGCCTCAGCTCTTTCCTGGACAATCCTGTTCTCCAACCGCTCGGACCCGCTGATGTCTGTGCCGACTATCGGATGGTCCCAGCAGTCGGTGGGACGTTCTTCAGGATTTGGCTCTTGAGGTCGCTGTCTAAGATAACTGAGATTTTGGCCTCTATCCTCGTAGACAATGACTTCATGATGCTTTGAGGCTGCCAGGGCTCCAAGATAATCCTCGGTCATGCCCTTTTCGAGGCTCACGACCATGGCGTCGACACTGATTGTTTTTGAGGGAGCGCGTTCGCTTGTGCCCCTCTCGCCTATCTTTGCCAGCACCTTGCAGGCTTGTTGAAATTCCGTGGTATCAAGTTCTCTGCAGAAGAGTGCGATGGTCTTGTTTTTCCTTCGCACTATCCTGCAGGTCTGCTTTTCCACGGATACCACTTGCAGTTCATTGAACGCTCTACGTTTCATGGTGGTTTTGAAGGTGCTGCCATTGAGAAGCGAGGCTAGGCCCGGCGAGATGCTCACAGTGTTTTTCGCCATAGCCGTGCAGAACGCGATGCCCACTCTTTCGGAATTTGCTTCCATGAAGAGGGCGACACCTCGCAGACGCAAACTGGGCTTTCCTGTCTCCCCCGATTGCAGTAGGTTAAAGGGGCGGTGTGTGATTGTTAGGTGTTGCTGTATTTGTGTAATTTGTGTGTTGGTTGTCGGTGTTGAATGGGTTGTTGTTGTCTGTGCTATTGTAGGGTTGGCCGTAGTTCGTGTGAGAGTCGGGTTGGTTGTAGTCCGTGTGAGAGTCTGGTTGGTGACCGGAGTCGTTCCCAGAGTGCTGTTGCGTTTTGTGGTTATCGAGGCAATTATATCTACGTATTGTAGGAATTTCTGCCTCGTGTCCGCCCCGGCTAATAGGTCTGGCAGCTGGTCTTTTGTAAGCTCCGTCTGAATGTCGCATTCCAAGTGGTATCTAGCCTGTAGGAACCTCGGGCAGTCGAGCAGTATGTGCCACACCGATTCGCTGATGTTCTGGTCGCACTCGCAACCGGGGTCGCTTCTCAGCTTGAACCGGTGCAAATACTCTCTGAATCCACCATGGCCTGTCAGAATTTGTATCTGGAGCGGGGTCAGTTTCGTTTCTCTCACGATGCGATACGCTTTGGCCACATCTGGGAGGAAGGTCTTCGTCACTGATCCCGTTGTTGAGGTAATGTACCGGTCTTGCCACCTGCATACAGTTTCCTCCCTGATTTTTTTCCTGACATACGATAGTGGAACTTCTGCGTAGTCGGGGGAAGGCTTCTCGGAGTGGGCAGCTGATTTTGCCAACTCGTCAGCCCTTTCATTTCCCTCGGTTCCAACATGAGCTCTGAGCCAGAATAGTCTCACCTGTTTTCCTGAAGCACGGATGTCTGATATGTTCTCCCCAATGGTTTTGGCCAAGGGGTGAAGGAGTTTGGGGTTGGACAGCAACTCCAGCGATGATCGTGAGTCGCTGAGTATGTTGACTGTGTCCCGTTCGCTCTCCTTCGCCCTTAGCACCGCCCTATGGAGAGCATATAGTTCCGACTGGAACACCGTGCAGGTCGGGTCCAGGCTGAAGGTATCGTTGACCTCCTCTTTTCCATTCTCCCACCAAGTCAGGGCCGCTCCTACTTTGCCGGCTATTTTACTGCCGTCGGTGTAGATCTGAGGGCCCTTTATTTTGTGGGTTTCTTGGGTTTGAGGGTCCATGTTCTCCAATAGCTCGTAGTCCACCGTAGTCTTTTTAGCGGGATGGGGTAGGTTGAGGAATTTAACTTTTCCTTCGAGCTTCCTTTCTGGAGGAACATAGTCTGTCGTGATGCCCTTCTTTGCCTTGTACAGGGTTGCGGCCTCTTGTATGCGCAGATCGAGTGGAAGCGTTCCGGAAAGTGCCAGCACTGCCGTCAAGGACGTAGTGCGGTATGCCTTGCAGATTTTTTGCGCAAAGCTTCTCTGGATCGCATCCAACTTCTTCCTGTTCATCTGGAGCTCTGTCGATTGTGACCATGCGCTTGCCCCGTACGTCATTATAGGCTCGATGACTGAGACGTATATAGTTCTCACTATTTCTCCGTTAAGACCCCAACTGACCCTCGCTGCACGCGCTAGTTGTTTGTAGATGTCCGCAGCTTTCTTACATTGAGCGGTAACGTGTGCATTGAAGTTCAAGTTTTTGTCTATGTAGATGCCGAGAAGTTTTATCTTATCAACCAGTGAGATCTGAATTCCGGACATGATTAACCTGGGGAGGCCGAACTTTAGTTTTTTAGTGAGCAGCATTGCGGATGTTTTGTGCGCTGCAAAGTTCAGTTTGTTGATCTTACCCCAGGACACCACTTTGCCCAGAACTTGGTTGATGGGACTCTCCATCTCTGACACTGTTCTACCAGAGAAGACCAGAACTACGTCGTCAGCGAAAGCCTGACAGTGGACTTTTTCTTTGGACAGTGTATCCAGCAGCGGATCCAGAATGAGATTCCAAAAGGTTGGGCCTCCTATGGAGCCTTGCACGCAGCCTTTATTGGTATCTCTCTCGCTGGATGCTCCTGCGTAATTCACCGTCACTTTCCTGTCAGACAGGTATGAGTCCACTATCCTATAGAGGTTTCGGGGGCAATTTTTCTTGATAAGTTGGAGTTTTAGAGCCGGCCACCACGCGTTGTCGAAGGCTCCTTCTATGTCCAATGAGACCACAATTACAGATTTCCTCTGTGCCTGCTCATTGCGTATGTGGTCCATCAAGTCGTAGAGAGCGTCCTCGGTTCCGCGCTGTGGCATGAAGCCGTATTGGCGCGTGTTGATTGTCGGAAGAAGGTGCCATTGGAGTCTTCCCACCAGTAGTTTTTCGATCGTTTTCCCAAGTACCGATAAGAGTCCTATGGGGTGATACGATTTTGGTTGGGTGTAGTCGTCCTTGCCAGGTTTCCGAAGGATGACGACATGGGCGGTTTTCCACGGCTTGGGGAAGTACTCGATGGCTAAGCATTTGTTTGCAATTGCCATAAATACATCTCGTTCGCTGCGGATTGCCCTTGCGCAGATGTCTGAAGTGAATCCGTCCGCTCCCGGTGCTTTCTTTGGGTTTTGTGTTTTCAGCACAGCCTCCACTTCGGCAACCGTGAACGGGGGGTCGTCACTTCCTAGTCTGCTTTCCTCTGGCGTTCCACTTCTAGTCAGGTCTCGGAGATAAGTATGGTGCAACTGGTCTGTAGATACAGAGTCTCTAGGGTAGAAGGTTTCTGCGAGAAGGTTAGCCGATGCATTCGGACTCAGTGTCTCGCCGTTCGCTCCTTTCAGCAATACGTCCTCCTGTCTACCAGATATGTTCCGTAAGACCCTGTATATTCCATCCCACATACTCTCCCTGTCCTGTTTGGTGCAGAACTCCTTCCAGCTTCTCGTCTGCGCTTCAGAAGCTTTTTCGGCATAGAGTTGTCTCGCTGCCTGATACTCCTGATATACCAGCTCCAGTCGGGGGGGCGCTGCGTTCCTGATGCGTCGCTTTTTACGCAATACATCCCGCTTGAGCTCTTTGATCTCCTCTGTCCACCAAGGTGGGGTTGCCTTGCTCCTCTTTGTGCCAGTTTTGGGAATTGCTCTGTCGCACGCTTCCGTAATGGCTGAGGTGTAGTCCCTTATGATGGCCTCCATCTCTTCTCCAGTTTTGACACTATCGATCGCGCCTATTGTAAGGCCTTTTTTTGCTAGGGATTCGTGTAGTTGTCGATCAAAATCAAACCATTTTGCCTTTTTAGTGTTGTACCTTCTGGTTGTGGGGTGTTCTACTTTTTGTAGTTTCTCCCCGACAACCAGTGTGAAGGTAATGGCGTTGTGGTCTGATGTGGTAAGATCTCGATCGACTTTCCACTCTTTTATTTTCCCTAGCAGAGGTGCGCCGCACGCCGTCACGTCCACAAAGCTTGTGCACAGTTTCCCTCCGCGGTACTCTTCGTAGGTCGGGGTGTCTCCGCTGTTTAGGATGTGAAAGTCCATCTCATTTAGGAAGGAACTATAGGCTTCGCCGCGCTGGTTTTCAGATGAGCTGCCCCACCATTGACTCCAGGCGTTGACGTCACCCCCTATGATCACATTTGGGGTGTTCAGGTGTTGGCATATTGCCTTGGTCCTATCTGTGTACGGCTCTATGGGTTGGTCTCCCTCGTAGTAGATTGACACTACTCCAAGCTTTAGTTTACCGGCTTCCAGGAGCACCGCGCATTCGGTTTCAGTTACAAGCTGTGGGTCGTGGATGACTCTCAGCTTGTCACTAAAAATTATTATGGCGGCCTTGACTGGTTTTTGCCTGTTTACTGTGCATTGAATTACCCTGGTGCCTGGGAACTGTTTTACTGTTCCTGTGGAGCCTACATAGGGTTCCTGCACCAGAGCTATTGCCGCACCGCGATTTTCCGCAGCTTGGAGTAGCTCTGCTGTGGCCCGTTTGGACTTTCGCAGATTGGCTTGGATAAAATGAAGCCTTGTCGTGTCGGCCACAGGGGAGATTGAGCCGTTCGTGCTTGAGGTGCCCTTAGCAATACGCTATGCGGGAACGCGCTATATTGTCCCATGTTTGCCATTGCGGGCATCTTGGGTCAAAGGCCATGTGTGGGTTGTTTGTGGTGTCTGCTTTGGCCCGTTGACAGTTTTTGCAGTGTGGGTCCTGTTCCTGTGCTCGTGCAGGACAGTTCTGCCAGAAGTGCTCCTCTCCACAGTAACTGCAGAGTTGTGTGCCCTCCTTGCATAGTGTCCTGGTATGTCCGAAGCCCAGGCACTTTGCACATTGAATTAACGGGGACTGGTCCTCTACGATTCTCTTTTCGAGACCTATGTGGACGTATCCTGCCTCCATCAATCTCTTGTGCAGTTGGGGTGACACCTCCACTACCGGATGGCATTGTAGCTGATTCCTCGCCTTCTTCCTGTACTTCACCCGGACGTAGGTCTCGTTGCCCTTAAGGTCCTCGAATAATTTCTTATTCTGCGCCCTCAGATTTGCAATGATATCCTCGTCCTTGTGATAGGCCAGTACATTACGTATCCTGACCTGAGGGTTGTTCGTCGTCGCCTGCTTTACTCGCAACGTCTCATTGGTGTTGATTCTCTCAACCAGTCTCTTGACATCCTCCTCCCTCTCGCAGCTCAGAACAATCTTTCTATCCTTGGCCTTCCTCACCCTGTCCACTCGGACCCCAGTATTTTTAAAATCTAGGGTTCCCCTTATCGCCTCAATGACGTTTTCGCCGGTCTTGGTGGGGTCCGTCGACGTGACGATCACAGCGTGGCTCGGTCGTAGGGTGGGGGGGGCTTTGGCCGCTGCTGCATATGAGGGGAACGCTCTTGTGGCTGGCGGTAGGGGGGGGTTGTTTGCTCGCCTGAGGGAGGAGTTGAAGAACGTCAAGGTCTGATTGAGAGCTTTCGACTGGTTGGCTACCTCCGACACATCAGCTCTGAGAGGGTTTAGGATACTCTCTAGCTGAGTTGCCGTGTCGGTGATTGCCAATTCAGTTGCCAGACCCATCGATGTTGGATTGGGAGCTCCTTGGGTATATGCCACGTCTTTGACCTCACGCACTTCCTCTAGGATCTCGCGGGCTTTACTCATTATAGGTGCTGTCGCCAGGGTCAGGTCCTCCTTAACTTCTGACCTCAACGCAGGTTTAGGACCTTCTAGAAGTGTGCGCACCTCTTTCAGGTCCTCATGCATCGAGTTCAGGCTCTGTCGTATTTCGACAAGGTTTCCGTCCGTCGTTTCTGAGGGCCTTTCCGGGGTCTCGGATCGTTGACTGTTCGATCTACCCTCTTTTGCGTCCAGTTTAAAATAATGAATCTCGTTCGCGAGATCCCCGAGTTTTTTACTGATGTCGGCCAGGGCCGGTCCGGTATCTGTGTCTGTGCTCGCCGGTTGTGGAGGTTCGGCTATGGTAAGGATTTGCGCTGCGATCGGTTCCGCCTGCTTAGTTTCGAGATGGACTGCCTTTATTGTCTTTTTGACAATTCCTTCCATTTCGAAATCGAGCCAGCTCTGCACCTGCTGCAGCGCCATCCTTGTTCCGTCTGCCTCTTGAAGCCGTCGTTCATATTCGACTTTCTGCCGGTCTAACTCTTGTCTGTGAGAACGCTCCATCCTGACCGCTTCCCTAGCTGCCCTCACTCTCTCTTTCTCCAGGTTTAACCGGTGTCGGTTCCTTGAGTCTGCGAGCGAGAGCACCAGTTCGTTGAGGTTAGAAAGGCACTCAACCGCTATAGCTCTCAAATCCTTTTTCAAGGTCTTCGAGCTCTCTAGTGCCTCTTTCCCCACCTGGTAGTATTCCCGGGCTCTGTCTGTGGCGAGGTCTTTGCACACACCTGTGTGTGCTCCTCCTAGCGGCGGGAGCATACTCTGTCTGCCGGTCTCGCTTTCGACATCTGTCCAGGCGTCGTCGCTTGCGATCTCTGACTCCCAGATTCCCAATTCCCGTAGGTCCTCCTCTACTTCCGAACGTAGGGTTTTGGTGTCCGGGAGCTTTTTTACCCATTCCTCCCCCTCCTGATCCACCCTCCGTTCCGGTGTCATAGATAACACAATAGAGTAGTGGTCTCTTTGAGGGAAGGTCTGAGCGAGTTCGCAGCTTTCCTCGATTGCTGGCATTTCCGGGGTGGGGGTTTCCTTATGCGTTGAGGTTGTTGCTGTAGGTGTATGGATTTGTTCCTGATCTTTCGGCGGTGATGTCAGGGTCGCGTCCAGCATCGATACGTCGGCCAGTTTTCTGGTATCGTCTACCACTGTCCGCCGTGCCGTAGCCTGCGCGTTTTTCAGCGACACCGCTCGTCTTAGTCCTCCGGTCGCCGTCTTTTTCGATAGGCCTTGCTTGAGTGCGATGGTGCGACAAAGCTCTGTGGGGATCTTTGTTGCCGGTACTGTACTGACTCGCTTCGTGATTCGGCCTGTCTTTTTGGGTTGTTTTTTTGTTTTATGTGTCGGTGTGTGCCCTGGGAGGGCTTCAGTTTGTGTTGTGTCTGTTGGGCCTTGCGGCCCAGTGTGTTCTTGTTTCCTATTATTTTTGAAAACTGTACTTGATTGCGTGTGTGTTGGTGTGGTGTGTGATGTGTGTGCGGTGTGTGTTTTGTGTGTCATGTGAGTTGTGTCTGGTGTTTGTTGTTTTGAGTCCTGCTCTGTATCGGGTGAAGTGTGGGGAAGTGGGGGAGTTTTAGTTGTTGGTGTGGTTTTAGTGGTTAAGGGTGGTGTGTTGACTGAGGGGAGGGAGGGGCCTGACGGCCCCCCTTTTGTGACCGTCCCAGATGTTATTGGGATAATTGGGTTGAAAAGGGGGGCCGCTCTCCCACTCGCTACCGTAGCGTTGGCGCTAGGATTGGGGGAGACCCGGCTGGGTGCCTGCGTCCAAGCCATCTCCAAATGCCCTACCTCTGAGGTCTCCCTTGGGGGGGGAGAAGTGGGAGGGGTGGTGTTGTTGGGGATGTTGGATGCAGACATAGTGGTGTTAGTTGATGTGTATGTTTTTTGGTTATTAGTGTGTTGGTGTGTGTGTGTTTGTTAGTCTTATTGCTACTTAAGATTACTTAATATTAATTATTATACTACTTAAAATATTGACTGCCTATACTATGGTGTTAGGAAATTATGGTTATTGGAGGGGGTAGGGGTTGGGGTGAGAGGGTTTTGATGTAGCCCGGTGAGATGGGGAAGGTTCTTGATCCCACGATGAGGTGAGTCCAAGTCCCGTTGTCCTGCTGTAGATGGTTGAGGAATTCCCTGGATTACTTTCGTTGGGGCTGACGATGGTCTTCAGCGCAAGTAATTCACACTCTTCGGGCCGTCGGACGTGTCTTTAGGTGAGGCTAATCTTGTTGATAAAGATTCACGGCGCGCCACACTGGCGGCACGTGTAAGTCTCGTAAAGTAGGTCACCACTTTGTTTGAAAATTAGCCTGGTTTTGGACACCTCTATCTCCTCAAGGGGTTGGCGGAGAGTCCTGGTCGATACGTCGTTTGATGGGGCTCGTCGTCGTCTTCCAGGAGGTGGTTATGTGATGTGTGTGTGATCCGCGGTTAGGCTGTTATTTACCGCTAAAGTTGAGGTCCTGTATCTCCTAGGTCCTGGCTGCTACAGTGCTGCGCACATAAATCCTGGAGAATTGGACACTGATGAATCACTAGACACACGTTTTGGGGGGATTTGGAGCACTTTTCTATTTTTACAGAATTTTTTCGCGGAGCGATATGATGTTAAGACCGCTTTTGTAATAGCACTCTACACAACAATGGACAATGTTACTACTTACTGTACTTTCAAAGGTTCATTGAAGATAGACCAGCACATGAACGTAGGCAACTTCCTTCATTGCTTAGCTTCAGACGTCTGACGCATCAACTGTTTACGACTGGCTCGTTCCATCCAGGAGCTTCCACCGGCCGCTCTTCTACCCAAGATCCGGATTTCGAAGAAGCCGTGCTAGAACACTTCGAAAATAACCCGCGGACCAGTGCGCGTCGTGCTGCCTTGACATTGGGGGCTGGCAACCACATGAATGTTTGGCGAGTGTTGCACGTAGATGGCCAGCGCCCGTATCATTTTAGCAGAACGCAGGAGCTGATTCCTGCTGACTTCTTACCTCGCGTGTCATTTTGTAAGTGGTACAGAACGCAGGTCGAGAGTGCACCTGATTTTGCCTCCAGAATTCTTTGGACGGACGAGGCAACGTTCACGAGAGCGGGGATTAATAATGTTCATATTGAACATTATTGGTCGCACACAAACCCCCATGTATCATCCGAGTCATCGTTCCAGCATCAGTGGAGGATCAACGTGTGGGCTGGTATCATCGGAGATGTTCTCGTGGGACCGCATTTCTTGAACCAGAACATGACCGGTGCGAACTATTTAGAGTTCCTGAGAAACGATCTCGATGATGAGTTATCGGTGATGCCAGTGCGTACCTACGTGAATCTAGTCGTGAAAAACACTGCACTGTGACGCCAGAGATGCTGCGTAACACCAGAGCGTCTACCTACAAGCGAGCTGGTTTGTGCATTGAACGAGGAGGTCGACATTTCAAACCGTTTCTTTGAAACGTAAGTAAGTTTATTACGTAACTTTTTTTATGTGATAGGTGGCAGACGAGCAGACAGATCACCTGATGGTTAACGATTGCCGCTGGCCATAGACACCCGCGACACCAGTGGAATCGCTGTGCAAGTGCGCTGCCAACCTATAAACCCCCCCTTTCCCCCGGATTGGACCTCCGGTACCCTCACTCACGCAGCCTATTTTCTTAATAAGTTAGCTAGGTGATTTTTTATGTGCTACCTACCGCCATTTACTAAACTAAATACAAATAATACCTACTTAGTTGTACACCTAACGTAATAAAATAACAGTCCTATTTTTTAATTATTAATTCTCATTCATTGTCGCCTTGGACCTAAAAATATAATCTGCCGTGGCAAAATTACTTCTAACACCAGTGAATTAGTATCATTATTGTTTGTTACAGTTGTCAAATGAAGCGCGCCGACACAAGAGCAGCCGACTCTTCTAACAACCGCCGAAATCCTTTGACGATTGCCGCCATGTCTCGGCACGTGTAACTTCCTACCTATGGAAGAGCCGCGGACGCCGCCCGGTACCAGGCGACCAGGACACGCAAGGAGGATTTAATGTAGGGTGCGAAATGTGACGTGTGAGAACCGTGACCTCAATAGTGTTGTGACACAATTGTTTACATGCAAAATTTAATAAATCAATTACAGTAAGAATGTTTTTTTCCTAAATTATTTTATATTAATTTGATACTTTGCAAATAGCCTCTACACAAGGTACACAATCTATTCTCTTATGGTTGATACCCCCTTTTTGTTACAGCCTGTATAATCATCATCAACCTTGGTTCTTGAAATATATTGTTTAGGTTTATTAATTTTTGTACTATTTATAATTTGCCACGTCATTTTAGATTTGTTTTTTGAAGTTTTAATATTATAATTATTTTGTGCTTGCTTTGTCAAGGATATTACCTTTATAAATAGTTTGACATCATTTTTATATTTTAATTTGTTTTCATTAGATGGATTCAGTCTAGATTTCCAGAGATGTCTTTTTTTACTGCATATTTTCAAACCACGAGAGATCCATTTCGTTGATCTAGTTACTCTTATTGTTATTTGTTTAAATGGAAAACACAGATTATAAAAAAGACTGAAATCCTCCATAAAAGTACGATATGCTAAATTTGGATCGACACAGTCGTACACTTCTGAAAAAGACAATTGACGTATGCACATCTTAAACTTATTTATGTTCTCGACACTAAAATCGCGTATTGTTTTGCGCCAGTAATTGAATTTAGGTAATTTCTTGACAGGTAATTCGATCAATTGGGCTGTATGGTCAGACAAGCCAAGTTTCAACACCTCAGTCTTACAGTTTCTTTTAAAATCATGGACAAAATTGTTAATACAAGAATTGCTAGCAAGCCTGGTCGGTTGTTCGATGGCTAGCTTCAAGTTATGATTTAACAATAAGCATTCCAGTTTAAGGGTTAAATTATTTTTCTTTAAAATGTCAATATTACAATCACCGGCAATAATAATATTATTACATTTTATACTTGAGATATACTTTAAAAGCTTTTCTAATTTATTAAAAAAATATTCAAGTATTTCGGGTCAGGAACTCGATACAAACATACAATTATAATTTTATAGTCAATTAATTATACAGCGCAACATTCGAAAATATTCACTAAAGATATCTTTTTAATTTCCACCAATTCTCTAAATTTATAATCCTTTCTAACTAATATACAGGCACCTCCTCTTTTACTATTCGCGGTTTTTCGATCTGTGATGATGTTTTAATAGACCAAGTATGTTTTCGCGTTTTAGGCAATAAAGGATATTCGTACAGGTCCCAATTACGAAACGCGACTGTTAGCGCTCGATCTCTTTCTAAATGTTTTAACAAATTAATTCTTTCGCGGTCTGATACTTTAACATGTGGTACCCGCCAGACAATTTTATTTATTATTATGTCTTGAACAACTTCGCCAGCATTTAACTTCAAAGCGTTAAGATTTGTGTTACTTCTTAAAAGAACTAATTCATGTTTACAATTAATAATGATCTTTTCATAATCTTCTGCGAAACCTAATACTTTATTTAGTGGAATAGAGACTGAAAATACACCATTATTAGTATTGTATGTACTGTTAGGAGACCAACCCCAAACATTTGCTCAGGATTTTAATGTGGTTATAATGTCTGCATTTTTAATCCTATCTATTTCAATACCGTTTATTTCATAACGGATGTCTTGAAATAAAAATAAAGCGGGATTTTTAACAAAATGCACATTTGATACTCTTTCCTTTTCTTTTGTAGTACTTTTGTGTTTATACACGTCAGCTCTGCCCTCGATATACAAACTGCTGAGCGCGGGTAACACGTAAGTATGCAAAGCAAGCACAACCGTGCTTGCTTTGCAAACTAACCGTAAACATAATGCTTCTACGTCAATGGCGGAATTCGATCATTGCAATGTACGTGACATAAGAGTTTTCCTTAATTCAACATACTATCCATACAAAAGCCTAAACATTAGTTTCTCTGAAAACAAATATTCATTAATATATGAACAATATGCAAGATTTCAACAGTCTTATTACGGCCGCCGAGCTGAGCCGTTGCTGGGTTTAAAAGAATTTAAAGACATAGCTCCCATTTTTGTGATCGATTGCTCTAGAAGCGATTTGAAATTATTGACATTGAAAGCGTCCGTAGTGGACGTTCGCGTCGAAATAGAAGCTGACGCAGAGATACCCGACCAGACTTCTACCTATTGTTTGATACTGAACGATTGCATATTTGAATACAAGCCTTTAAGTAATATTGTGAAAAAAACTATCATGAATAGCAATACGATAATCGTGGACTTGCAAGGCTTCAAAAAACGGAAAAATGAGTTTATAGTTAAGGAACTAGTTATATGTACATCAAAACATACTCAAATCTTTCTGATTAAACCTCCATATCCATTCTCTGCACTAGATCTTGAAGAAAGGAAGCATGTTTTCTGGGTAGAAAGAAAACTAGGATTTAAGTGGTCTGAGGGATATATTGACTATAGAGAATTTAAAAGACTCATTAAATCGTACCTCAGAGAACGCAAAATCATAGTGAAAGGAGAAGAAAAGGTTAAATGTGTGCAAGAATTATGTGAACATGATAATGTGAAGGATATAAGTGATAAAGGCATACCGAATCTAGAAACTTTGAGTAAACTATACTGTAAAGATATGTTTGCGTACAATTGTTTTAACCATTTACAATATTGTGCTTTGAAAAATATTTTGTGTATTAAAAAATGGTGTTTAGAAAATAATGTAGTCATCTAATTGTTTGTTTGTAATAAAATTTAATCGTTAATATTTTATTGAAAGAAGTGTTCTAGTTTTATATACTTTAAATAAAAAAGAGTACCTAAGGCTTTCACTGCATTTATAATTCCAAACGCAGTGAGCGTTTAAAATGTAATGTGTTTACAAAATGGTGCTATGAAAATTAAATTTTAATAAACTTTCTTTGACATAGATTGCTGTTTTATTCTTTACAACTTCTTTAGATCATCAAATATAAACCCTAGATAAATGAAACACAAGTTATTATTTTCATGTTTTATTAGTCAAAAATAAAATAACAGTAAAACTACAATAATTTAACCTATAAGTTATCACTACATAGCTTTTTAGAAATTTTTCTTATAACTGTATCCGTCAAATCCATAATCTCGTCTACAGGATCAGTCACCACATATTGTGCTCTGTACAACACATTTTCTCCATTATTGTTTTGCTCGTCGGGATTTAGTGACATTGAATAGGAAAGCTCGCTTGTCAGGTCACATACTCTAATCTGTATAAGTCGAATGCCTTTTGTTCGGTCCCTGTTCATGACATACGACTCATACGGCTTTTTAGATAAGCGAGTCTTCTTCTTCATAGGCTCAGCCTTCCGCCTAACTTTCCTTTCCCGCAAAGTGGTAGGCTCGTTGGTATAATGTTGTTCAGCTAACTCTTGACACGCCTGTGTCAATCCTTCCCATGGATCATCAACATATTGCGATAGCATGATGTCTGAATCGACAGAGTTCTGCATGATCTGAAAAAGCAAAACATGTTAGTCAATGAATGACAGGTATAGGTAATTTAAGACATTACAAATAATAACTTATATACTTACAAAAACTGATTCTGATCTGATCAGAAGTTTTTCGTCTGTACTCGTTCAGTGCTGTTTAATTAATAAATCAAAAATACCCAATAAGTTATACAAGTAATGTGAGCAAATTTCTGACTTTGCGAAAATTAACCGCGCTTGCAAAAATATTGCTTACAGACAAACACATGCACACACGTGCCGCAAACTTAATGTGTTATTCACACCTTACATTACCTAATTTCACTGTCAGTATGTAGGTAATCATATAGGTACTTATAACAGGAAATGAAAAAACATGAATTTTAGATATGGAATTTATTTTTTTAAATTCTTATTCTAATTACAATGTTTACTAAATTATTTTATTTATTTTGGCAAACAAACAGATGTTTATACAAAACAATTATATTTTATAGTTAATTTAAGTAAAGACCTTACAGTGACAAGTACTTCTTCTATAATTTATAGTACCTACTTATAATAATTTTATTTATTTTTATTTAAAGCTTTATTGCACAAAAAGTTTATACAATAGGCGAACTTAATGCCAAGAGGCATTCTCTACCAGTCAACTTTGGGTCATACAGAAAGAATAATGATGCGGCGAAAGAAGATTACGTGAACGTGGAGAACAAAATAAAAAAAAAACCTATATATATATACAAATACATAGCAATACGTATATTATACATAATAAACATATACACATATATACAGCAATTACATATATATTATAAATATGAAATAAATAGAAAGAATACATATTTATAACGATAAGCAATTTAGTCATAATAATTAAATGGAATACTGAAAAGAGGAAAAATGTTCTAAGACCCTTTTTTTAAATGTCTGTTTAGTTAGAGACGTTTTTATAGATAAAGGCAAAAGGTTCCAAAGCCGTATAGCCTGCACGGTGAAAGAGTTGGTGACGAACGAGGTGCGGTGTCGCGGGATGTAGAGACGAAGGTTGGGTCTGAAGAACGGAGAGAGCGGTCATGAGATATACACTGAAGGCGGAACTGATCTTTGAGATAAGACGGAGAAAGCGCGTTGTGGAGGATATTAAATAAAAAACAAAGGATTCGACAATTCCTACGCTGACGTATAGGAAGCCATTTCAGGCGATTTCGGTAAGCAGAGATGTGATCGTATTTACGAAGTCCGAACATGAATCTAATACAGTTGTTAAGGAGACGATCAAGTTTGTTGGTGAGGACCTCAGTGAGATCGGGATAACATACGTCAGCGTAGTCAATTATTGGGATTATAAGAGAGTAAACCAGCATGAGCTTGGTAGAAAAAGGGAGGAATAATTTAAACCGATACAAACTTCTCAGGCATGCTACTACCCTTCGACTAACCTCATCTAAATGTACAGTCCAGCTAAGTGTTGAATCTAAATAAAGACCCAAGTTAAGCACCGACTGACAGTAAGGTATAGGTGTACCATCAAACAGAATAGAGGGCAGATACATCCTTATATCCAGAACTTATATCCAGTTTAGCGAGCTTTTCTCTGCTTCCAATTATAATAGCTTGGCATTTTGTTGGATTGACTGGGATACCAAAATCGCGAGACCAGCAGTATATCCGATCTAGATTTGCATTCAGTGAGTTAATGGTAGCAGGAAGGTCATCTGGTCTGGCACTCGCATAAAGCTGCAAGTCGTCCGCATACAAATGATACGAGCAGTTCAGGGTAGCAGTGATTGAATTGATAAAAACTGAGAATAGTAAGAGAGACAGAATACCACCCTGAGGGACGCCGGTGTTCAGATTATGCCAGTCTGAGCTGGAGGAATGAGATATAACGGACTGATGTCGATCAGATAGGTATGAGGATATCCATTCAAGGACGCAGGGGGAAACATTAAGAGACGACATAACCGCGATGAGGAGATCGTGATCGACCATATTGAAAGCGTAGAAGAAATCGATCAGGACGAGTACTGTAAGCAAACCATCCTCCATTGCCTCTCTAAGGTCATCAGTGATTTTGACAAGGGCTGTGGTGGTACTATGCGCAGGCCTAAATCCGGACTGAAACATATTTAATAATTTATGTTCATTCAAATATGCGGAGAGTTGTTTCAGTACACAGGATTCAGTAACCTTAGAGAGGAACGGCAAGATGGATATAGGCCGGAATTGAGAGGGCAAAGTGGGTTTCGATACCTTGGGAAGTGGATGGACAAGAGCTTTGCGCCAAAAATCCGGAAAACTGCCGGAGTCAAGGGAGAAGTTGATCAAATGTGTGACGACGGGTAAGAGTTGATCGAGCAGAAGTGTTATCATTTGACGGCTTACTCCATCAACACCCGTAACCGTAGAGGTTATTGAAAGAATTTGTTTTTTGATCTCGTCCTGTGAAGCAGGGAAAAAAGTAAAAGGACTGGAATCAGGCAGAAGAATGGTGGCAATATACGCCAAAGATTTGGCTTTAGTTTGCGAATCAAGAAGGGGCAAGTTGGTAAAATGTGTGTTAATGTCATTAAGACTTAAAGAAATTGGCGGATCGTTAGGCTTGGTTTTGCCAAAGCCTAAAGACTTAAGAAACTTCCAAACATTTGTAGCGGTTGACTGTGATATGTGATTATGAATAAATCGACGTTTAGCTGCCCGTATCATTTGATTGCAGCGATTGCGAGCCTTCTTGTACAGGAGCCAATTCTCTTCAGATCTGTCTCTTTTAAAAAGTCGGAACGCTTTGTTTCGCCGAGTCATTGCCATTCGCATACCTCGAGTCAGCCAAGGAGCTGGTGGTCGCCTGACACGAACCGAGTGTGTCGACACGTGGTTGTCATATAGACGCAAGATCTCCCTATTGAAGATATCCACCATTAGATTAATGTCACTCGCCGCAATTAAATTTGTCCAGTCCACTTGCAGAATATCACGTCTAAGACTATCTAAGTTTATCCGATTGCAACTCCTTAGCTGGACTATTTGGGACTTCCTTTTTGGCGCTTTCAAGGAGTATGACAGGTAGATAAGGTCATGCCTAGAGAAGCCCGGCGCTAGGAACTGGCCATGATCGGAGACCATGTGATTGGAGGAGGTAAGAATATGGTCGATCCATGTGTCGTCAGTATCAATATTATGATGAGTTGGAAGAAGTTGAAGATGACGGAGACCGGTTGATCTGAGGGGGGTTGGAGGTTTCTGCGAACGAGGTTGTGCTTTGGCAAGATCTGTATGCAGATCACACAATGTGATTACATGCGGATAATCGGAGCATATTGATTCTAAGACAGGTTCTAAAGTGGGAAAGTAGTCAACGCCGGGGGGACAATATAGGACCCCGAGAGCAGCCCTGCTACCACCGACGGAGATCTCTAAAAAGAGGTATTCCGGTGAAGTTAGACGGTGACGAAGCAATGATCTTATACGGGATGTCCGCCCGGAGGTAAATAGCCACACTACCCCCGCCTTTACCAGTACGATCATTACGAATAAGAACAAAACCAGGCAGGCTATAGGCAGCAGATGGAAGACAAGGTTTGAGCCATGACTCAGATACAAGTACAGCACTAATGCAGTCGCATGTGAAACTATCTAGTAAGTCACTGTAATGCCTTGGAATACTCTGTGCATTAATATGACAGAGATTTAAGTTCCTTCTATTTTTGAGGAAGCAAGAGTGAAGTTGATGTCCCAAAGTTTCAGCAACCGAGTCCTCCGACGTGTCGTGACAAGAGTAAAAGGTAGAAGAGGAATTGTCAACAGAGGTAAAGGAATCATTATCTGACATAATTGCTTAAAAATATATATAAATACAAAATATTATTATATTAAATACTAATAAATGATCTAGAAAAATAAAACGTGTTGCTATTAGGTACTGATGCTAGAACACCTATGCATAACCCGCCAGCTGTATAAAACAATACAGAATTCAATAAAAAAAACAGCACAAGAAAATAATGGTCACACTAAAAGGAAGATCAAGAAAAAAAAAATTTAACATATTTAATCATAGTGAATGCCATAATATTGCTCTCCCGGGTCATCCAGTGCTTAAAAAAGTAAACAATTGATGAGCATTTTACTTCGAATTTTATAAGTTTTTACGGGTAACGAAACGTTACAAAGCTGTCTCAAAGAACTGAAGCCAATTCCAACCACTGGATTAAAAAAAAAAACTGACAGTCATTTGATTGCACTTTTCTAGTTGACGTTTGACGTTTTGTAAAAGTAAGCTTTGTGATGTAAACTAACGCGTTCAGTGGTATAATTGGTAGTACATTCACCCGGATTGTGGAAGGTGTGGGTTCGAGTCCCGCCTGAACACGAGATGAAATTTGATGGCCGTTGTTTTGGCGTTAAGTGACACACGTGTGTGAATACGAATTAGTTGTTTTTTCGTGTTTTTATACTGTATATTCTATCTTTCTTCATCTTCTCGCTTACTAATTCTGTGTTTTGGTGTTTGGGTAAGTTAAAATAATACTAACATCTTAATAAACTTATTTATTTACATTCCCTAACCTCCTACTGGTCGGGATATCATAATGGATATCCCGCCTTCTAAACCTCCTGATCCCCCGGATGACTCTTCAATGTCTATAGATCTTTTCATAAGCCAGGATAATTCCGCCAATGCGAATGTGACTGAGACTAGAAAGCACAAGCTGCCTTTGGAAAAGACGAATGCTTCCAACCCCGATAAGCGCTACAGAAACGTAAATGATGTAGATTCATCGGCCTCCATACAATCGATTTATACGCATCCAAGTTTCTCCGAATCTCGGCGATACTCTGAAAACGACTGCGGCCCGTTCGTCGTCCATGTGTCAAGAACTGAACCAGATCCAGCAGCAGGTACTGCCATTCGGGCAATTAAATTTGGCCAGTTCCTAAAAATAAATGGATATAAAAATATTGTCAAGGATGGAATAAAAAATGTAGGAAGAAATCGTCTTTCCATTGAGTTTTCATCAGGTCCTGCAGCTAATAAGTTTGCGTCCTCAGACTTTCTGTCCTCAAACAAGTTCTCTTCAACCATCCCAACATACATTGTTACTCGTATGGGAATAATCCATGGAGTCCCAGTCGATATGTCTCTTGATGAATTTATTGAGTCAGTGGAATTACCAGAGAGGTGTGGTGTTATTCTAAAAGCTCGCAGGCTCAATAAAAAAAAAGTTAATGATGGTAACATTACTTGGACCCCAACTCAGTCGGTGGTGCTGACCTTTTCCGGCCAAACTCTGCCAGAGAAAATATATTCATTTCACACAGCTTTGCTTGTACACACATACCAGCTGCCCACGATACAATGCTTCAGCTGTTGTCGCTTCGGCCATGTCAAGTCCCAATGCCGCTCAAAGCGTCGTTGCTACCGCTGTGCTCAGGAGCATGCTGGTGATAACTGCGATATTCTAGAAGAAGCTTCCACCTGCCTACATTGCTCAGGGTTGCATTTCGCTACGAGTAGGTGCTGCCCGGAACAAATGCGACAAAAGCAGATAAAATTACTCATGGCTCAAGAGAGCATATCATACTTTGACGCATCTGCCCGTGTAGCGAATGTTCGACGACCGTACAGTGACGTAGTTAAGGATGTTACTTTCTCTCAACTAACCCCATCCCAGTCCTCCAACTCATCTTCATCCCATCTTCCTTCCACCATGTCAAAAGCATACAGAAAGACCGTGTTCTCAAGCCCACGCATTAGATCTCCACTAGTCAAAGGCTACGATAGACAGGCCCATCAGGCCATAATTAGTACCCCGTCGCCTACCCAACCTAATGGCTGTGCTCTTCAAAACTCACAGAACTCCCCCCAAATTACAGGTAACGACTTTTTAATAGAATCCTTGATTAATACCCTTATCCAAATTATTTCAAAATTTAGTGATGCCATACCGCCCAACGTTGCCCACCAACTTTCTAAACTTAGTAGCTTAGTGCCACCACTAGGAGGTCATTCACAGAATGGCGATGACGGAGACTGCACAGTTTCTACAATGGAACTGTAAAAGTCTACGCCATAAGAAAAATTAAATAATATTTTTACTTAATAAACACTCCATAGCAGTCGCTGCCATCTCTGAGACATGGCTGAAGCCCGGGGCCCGATTTCGGGTCTCTGGTTATGCCTGTCTCAGGGATGACAGGGATGACGGCTATGGAGGTAGTGCCCTGTTGGTTAAGAAATCTTATTTATACACTTCTCTTCATGTCCCAGCTCACAGCGCAACATTTAATGTTGTGGCTGCTCGAGTCCTGGATATTTCTTTTATATCTTTATATATTCCCCACCCCTCTTTATCTCTTATTCCCGAACTCCGCCATATTCTATCTTCCCTCCCCCGCCCCATTATTGTTTTAGGGGATTTTAATGCACACCACATTGCATGGGGTTCTCACTCATGTGATGCTTTTGCTTCAGAATTATTAGATTTATTTGAGGACTTCAACTTATGCCTTCTAAATGATGGTTCTCCAACGAGACTGACCGCACCGTCTCAGGATCCTCGCTCGGCTGTCGATCTTTCTATCTACTCGTCTAATCTTTCCTCTCTTTGTTCATGGACAATCCTCTTCCATACCCATGGTAGCGACCACTTCCCAATTATAATTTCCAAACCTTCATCCACTATTCCCTCTCCTGCTCCGCCCCCTCGCCTTAAGTATAAAGTCCGCGACGCTGATTGGTGTAAATATTCTATGACTACAGACACACTCCTTTCTAGAATGGCAGATAATCCTCCTACGACCTCTGAAGATAGATACTCTTTATTCATTGACGCATTGACAACCGCTGCTGACGCAAGCATCCCCTTGCGGAAACCAAATAAATCCAAATTAGCTCCTCCTCCTTGGTGGGACTCTGAGTGTTCCCAAATGGTTGCTCGTCGAAAGGAAGCTGAAAAGCAATACAAAGTTTCAATGACTGAGGAAAACTATCTGAACTATAAACAGATTGCTGCGCGTACGAAACGTTTACTGAGCAGAAAGAAGAAAAAAGGGTGGATCAATTTCTGTGAAAACCTTGCTCCCAGATCCCCCTCATCTCTAATCTGGAAAAACGTAAGACGGTTTCGCGGCTCTTTTGTTGGTCCCTCCCCCTCCTCCAATGACCCATCAACTTGGTTATATGACTTCGCAAATAGACTATCCCCTCCCACTGTTCCCGATAAGGATTGCCTTCCTCTCTCACCTCCTGTCCTAGCGTGTGAAGACAGATTTGATCGCCCCTTTTCACTGCCTGAGCTTCGCTGCGCTATACGAGGCCTTAGGGACTCTGCCCCAGGTGAGGACGGTATTCCCTACTCCTTTATTTCCCACCTTGGCCCCGTAGGAGAAAAAATCTTTCTGGAATTGACCAACTCGATTTTCTTATCCAACGAATTCCCAGAATCATGGAAATCCCAGTTGATCATCCCTATCCTAAAACCAGGTAAAGACCCGAAAAATCCGTCATCCTATAGACCAATAGCACTTTCCTCCACCTTATCCAAGATCCTTGAACACTTGATTAAAAACCGCCTTGAGTGGTTAGTTGAGAGCAGAGGTATTTTAGCACGCACCCAGTTTGGCTTCCGAAAGTCTAGAGGCACAATGGACAGTTTAGGTATTTTGGTGACAGACATTAGAACGGCATTCACAAAAAACGAGTACCTTGTAGGTGCTTTCTTGGATATTGCATCTGCCTATGAGAGTGTTCAACTCCCGGTGCTCAGGCAGAAGTTACTTCGATTGAGTCTTCCAGCGAGGTTAGTCCACTGCGCAATTAATTTGCTAATGGGCAGAGTACTTAAAATAAGATATTTTAACCATGTCCTTCCTCCAAGAAATGTATGGCAGGGACTCCCTCAAGGGTCCGTTTTAAGTCCAATCCTGTACAGCCTCTACACCTATGACCTAGAACAAAGTGTATCCTGCTTTAGCCACATCCTGCAATACGCTGACGACCTTTGCCTCTACTCATCCGGCAATTCCATAGAGGACATTTCATATCGTTTAAATTCTGCACTATACTACTTAAGAGTTTGGTTGGATGAACACGGCTTAAGTTTGTCTATACCTAAATGTAGCATTGTGGTATTTACAAGGAAAAGACATATCCCGACTACTGAAATTCTCCTCGACAATCAACCCATTGCTGTTGACGATAAAGTTAGGTTCCTTGGTGTCATTCTTGACTCCAAGTTGTCTGGTATCCCTCACTTCAACTATGTGGTCCAAAAATGCGAAAACAGTCTGAATGTCCTAAGATCTCTTTCCGGTGTCTGGTGGGGATCTCACCCCTATAGTCAAAAACTATTGTACAACGCTATAGTTCGCAGCCACCTTGACTACGGTTCCTTTTTACTAGAACCATGCAGTAAAGAGGCCCTCCACAGAATCGATAAGATCCAAGCAAGAGCTCTTAGAATAATCCTCGGAGCCATGAAATCCTCCCCAATTAACGCCTTGCAAGTGGAATGCGCTGAACCCCCATTAGATCTCCGTCGTCAGTATATATCGGATAGATTCATTTATAGAACAAACCAGTCAGTTTGCCACCCTCTTATTCCCCGCCTTCAAGTTCTATCTGATCTGATCTATGAAGTTTCAAGCAAATATTGGACCCATAAAGACCCCCCAAGAATCATTCAAAGCTTTAGAAAACTTCGTTCTCTGTCATACCCAATGCTACAATTCGAAACTAACCCCATTTTCAAAATTAGTTACGAAGCCTTGATTTTTGCACCTGAAATTCTACTGGATTTTGGAATTGCCCTATTTCCGTCGTCTGGAAAAATATCAGAAGGTTTCGCAGTTCCCTAGTTGGGGCCTCCCCATCCTCAAACGACCCGTCTACTTGGCTGAACGATTTCGCAGACAGATTGTCTCCTCCTTTTGTCCCCCTGGAAAACTGCCTTCCTTCCCATTACCCCACATTTCAGAGTAGTGATAGGTTCGATCAACCCTTTTCCTTAGCGGAACTAAACTGTGCTTTGCGAGGCCTTAGAGATTCATCCCCTGGAGAGGACGGGATTCCCTATTCCTTCCTCTCCCACTTGGGTTCAACTGGGGAAAAATACTATTTAGACCTATTGAATTCCATCTTCATGACCGGTAATACCCCATCCTCATGGAAGTCTCAAATAGTCATTCCCCTGTTGAAACCAGGTAAAGACCCCACCAACTCTTCCTCATATCGCCCCATTGCCTTATCCTCCACGCTTTCCAAAGTCCTTGAACATTTGATCAAAAATCGGCTTGAATGGATTGTAGAAAACAGGAATGTTCTAGCAGACAGTCAATTTGGCTTCCGAAAATCTAGAGGTACCACAGACAGCTTAGCCATACTGACAACGGATATCAGAATTGCCTTCTCAAAAGAAGAATATTTGGTGGGTGTGTTTTTGGACATCGCATCTGCTTATGACAATGTACAACTTCCGGTGCTCAGACAGAAGATGCTTCGCATGAGTCTCCCAGAGAGGTTAGTTCATTGCGCAATAAATTTGCTAATGGGCAGATAAATAAGAATACGGTCTTATGACAACACACTCCCTCCCAGAAACATTTGGCAAGGCCTACCCCAAGGTTCAGTACTTAGCCCTATTCTATATAGCATCTACACATACGATCTTGAGCAATGCGTCTCGTGCTTTTCTAATATCCTACAATACGCAGATGATATCTGCCTTTATGTTGCAGACAAATCATTAGACAATATTAGTATCCGCTTAAACTCTGCACTTTCCTACCTTAATGATTGGCTTGTGGAACATAACCTATCCTTATCCGTCCTTAAAAGTAACATCGTGGTATTTACGAGAAAGAGGTCTATCCCGTTAATTAATATTCACTGCAATGGGCAAACTATTCCAGTCGATGACCATGTTAAATTCCTCGGTGTCACTCTTGACTCCAGAATGTCCGGTGTTCTCCACTTCAATCACGTGGCTCAAAAATGTGAAAAGGGTATAAATATTCTTAGATCCCTTTCAGGTGTCTGGTGGGGCTCTCACCCTTACAGTCAAAAGCTTCTTTATAATGCGGTTGTCCGTAGCCACCTGGACTATGCATCCTATCTTCTCGAACCCTGCAACAAAGGAGCATTAAACAGGTTAGAGAAGTTACAAATGAAGGGCTTAAGAATCGTGCTAGGGGCAATGAAATCCTCCCCGAAAATTGATTTGCAGGTGGAGGCTTTAGACTCCCCACTAGACCTTCGTCGTCAATTTCTCTCGGATAGATTTATATTTAGAACAAACCAATTTAGTGGCCATCCCCTCATTAACCGTCTTCAAATCTTATCCGAGCTGATTTCTCAACCGTCTTCCAAATATTGGGCCCATAAAAATCCTCCGTTAATAATTACTAGTATCAAAAAACTTCCTAACTTGTCATACCCGATGAAACAGTTCCCTTCCAATCCCCTCTTTCGAATTCCACATGACTCCCTAATATTTGAACCCCAAATTATCCTTGATTTTGGAATTTCAAAAAACGACCCCATGGCTGACTGCAATTTCAACTTAATTTTGAACAGAGACTGGCAACAATGGTTGCCAATTTACACAGATGCCTCCAAATGTCCAACAGAAGAAATTGTAGGAAGCGCAGTCTGGATCCCAAAATTCCAGGTCGTTCTAAATTTTAAATCACCTAAAGAGACTTCTGTATTCACAGGTGAATCGATTGCAGTTCTAGAAGCAGTATCCTATGTCCTTTCCCACAAATTGAATAAATCCGTCATATTTTCCGATTCCAAAAGCTGTCTACAAGCAATCATGGGCAATATGTTTAGGGAAAAAGGTATCTCACCTGTCATTTTCGACATTAAAAATTGTTTGTTTCAATGTCATATAGAAAACATAGAAGTGGCTTTAGTTTGGATTCCAAGCCATAGTGGTATCCGCGGCAACGAACAGGTCGACGTTTGGGCTAGAGAAGCCATACAGCTTGGCACCGCTCGCCAACAAAATTTTGCCCATGATATTCTGCCTCGCGCAACAATGGCATTAAAAGATGATTGGCAAACGAAGTATAGCGAACTATCCAGTTCCAAGGGTCGTCACTACGCAGGTGTTCAACCACTGATCCCCCGGAGGCCATGGTTTTTTAAGCGGAAAACTGTGGACAAATTAGTCATCTCCACTATTTGTCGCCTGCGTATTGGCCACGCTTGCACTCCGGTCTTCCTGAACAAAATTCACTGCAGAGACACTTCGCCATGCGAATGCGGTTTAGAAGAGGGTACGACAGATCACATTTTCTTTAGCTGTCAGAAATACCCTATCTCACTGTATGACATCCTTCCTCCAAAAATTCCCCGCCCTATTAACTTTTCTTCCCTATTGTCTCTTTCTTCTTCCTCTGTTATAGAATATTTATGTAAATATATTTACAAATATAATATAAGACTCTAATTTTACATGAGAATCTCCCTTTAATATTGTGACGTCTTTGTGTATGTTTTGTTCTGTCTTGGTTTTAGATGGTGCTTGTGATAAACTCAATTAAGATAAACATCAAAAGGATTTAACTCGCCACACCGGTCAATAACCATTAAATTTACGTGTCTCTTTGATCACTCGACATTGGCAGAGTTATTATGTGTTCGCCGTAGGCAACACAGTAGCAGCCATATATAGAAAAAAAAAAAAAAAAAATAAGGACTGTCAAACCGGTGTCGTTTATTGACACACGTGTATTACTTGTTTGTTGGATTTATCTATTAATCGCAGTGATTTTTATCTTTAATTGAGTATATGTGTAGTGTATGTTTGTAAAGGTTTAGCCGTAAGTATTATCAACCAAATACCTGTTCCAAATTTATTTATTTACTTTATATAATAACCTATAAACACCCTTGAGTGTCATACAGCGAGAACTATGAGTATTCCGCCTAAACCCCCGGACCCACTAGATGATGGACTGTCCCCATTGGTATTCTCCAATGAGAACGGCCTACATTTTGGTACTGTAATGGAGACATCCAATACTGTTTCCACCGGTAGGAAGCGGAAACGCCATGTCGAAAACCTAGATAAAAACATAAACTCAGAGAAGCGGACACGGAATAACAATGATGTTGAACCGTCTCTCAACAATCCATTTACATGCACCCCAGCTGCTCTGAGTCATACACTTATAGTGAACAAGATTCCGGACCTTTTATTGTTCATGTTTCTAGGACAGAACCTGATCCAGCCGCAGGTACCATTATCAAGTCACTAAAATTCGGACAATTTTTACACCACAATATAGAGAAAGGCATTGCTCGAGAAGGTATCCAAAATGTAGGACGAAATAGGGTATCTATTCAATTTAATTCTGCTGAGGACGCCAATAATTGCACAAAATCCCAATGCTTGCCTAATAGTAATGGACAACATTTCAAAATTGCTAAGCTCTGAAACAAAAATACCAATTCTTTGTTTACTTTTCCGCTGCTCGAATATATATTTATTCATTTTTTATATTGCTTATTTACTGAGAAAAAAATTAAAAACTAAAAAACGTAAGATGACGTCATCGGACGGCAGAATGTAAAATATTTCTTTGCTTAGCACATTATAGTTTTAAATTTACGTAATGCCAACCTCATGACATGAAACTGTCAAAAAAAAAAGACAACTTGTCAACGTTGAATGTATGAATGACGTTGACAATGTTGACACTAGTATTATTTACCTTTGACAGTAGTACCTTTTTTTTATTAAAACAATGATAAGTAAAGGAATATCGCTGTATTCAGCCGTACGATGACGTCATTTGGCGCTTACGTCTATTTAGAATAAAAAGAATTTCAATAATTATTTTATGCATGAAAATGGACAAATTTTGAAAAAAGAAAAAATATCGGTCTGTTCATTTTATGTCTACTTTCATATAAAAAAACAATATGGACATGTTAAAAATTTGAAATGTTGTCCATTACAAGGCGTTTATTCCGACTTATAACGTTACTCGCATGGGCCTAATACGAGATATCCCAGTTGACTGGTCGATGGATCAACTCATTGAATCCTTAGAACTCCCCGAAAATTGTGGCATTGTATTGAAGGCTAGAAGACTAAATAGGAAAAATACCACCAATGGCAATACCACCTGGCTGCCCACACAAACAGTTGTGCTTACTTTTGCAGGACAGAGACTACGGGAGAAAGTATATGCATTCCATGCAGCTCTGCGTGTGGAAACATATACTCTGCCGACAATACAATGCAACAATTGTTGCCGCTATGGCCACATTAAAACCCAATGCCGTTCTCAAGCCAGATGCTACCGCTGCGCTCAAAACCATTTTGGAGAGTCTTGCGAAGTATTGGAAGTCGCCGCTACCTGTCTCCATTGTTCTGGCAATCATTTTGCTACTAGCAAAGTTTGCCCGGAGCAATCGAGACAAAGAGGCATTAAGGTCATAATGTCCCAAGAATGTGTGTCATACCTGGAAGCGTCCGCCCGGGTTCCCGCGGTCAGGCGTCCTTATAATGAAGTGGCTAAACATACCACACCTTCACTATCCCAAATGTCCCTACCTGGAACTCCACACAATGTCCCCTTTATGTCCCAATCTTATAAGAAGACCTTTACCTCCACCCCCCGCCCTAGAATGCCTCCCTCTAGAGGTTATGATCGACAGGCTCACCAGGCCATAGTAGCTACCCCTCCTTCCTCCCTGCCTAATGGCTGTTCCCTCCAAGACCCCTCCCCCATCCCTGAGGATAGACTGATAGAGACAACGGTGGTGTTGCTCACTATCATCCTATCCAAATTTAATGATGCATTACCGTCCAACGTCGCCTCTCAACTTACCACTCTTTTTAAAAACATGCCATTGGAAATTAGGCATGGCAGTACACACACGTTAGGTGAGTCCGATGGCGGACTCTTGCCAGTTCCTTCAATGGAATTGTAAGAGTATCCGTCGAAAAAAAAGTGATTTAATATATTTGTTTAATAAGTTCTCCGTGGCAGTTGCTGCCATCTCTGAGACATGGTTAGTGCCAGATTCCTTGTTTAGGATATCTGGTTACGCCTGCCTCAGGGATGACAGGGACGATGGCTACGGTGGTTGTTGTCTTTTAATAAAAAGAAGTTTTTCTTACTCACGAATCACAATCCCTGCTCACAGTCCATCATTCAATGTGGTGGCTGCGAGAATAATGGACATATCCTTTCTGTCAATTTATATCCCCCATCCATCCCCGTCTATTATCCCCGACTTCTTCAATATCTTCTCCTCTGTCCCCTCTCCTATCTTTATTCTTGGGGATTTTAACGTTCACCACACAGCATGGGGTTCTAACTCTTGTGACCCATTTTCAACACAACTGTTGGATCTGTTTGAAGACATCAACCTTTGTGTTCTAAATGACGGCTCTCCGACACGTCGAGTATCACCATCTCAGGACCCTCGCTCTGTGGTGGACCTAACTATTTGTTCTACACCGCTTTCTTCACTTTGCTCTTGGAAAGTTTTGACTCAATCTCATGGCAGTGACCACTTCCTTATTATTATATCAAAACCCTCCTCCGTCATCCCAGCTGTCGCCCCTCCCCCCCTTCTTAAATATAAAATTAAATTCGCAGACTGGCCGCTCGCCGTTCCGCTCCGAATTGGAGGCACAACTAGAAAGACACATGCACCACCCACCTACTGACATTGAGGATAAGTTGGCCATACTCATGGAAGCATTATTGACTGCTGCAGATGCAAGTATCCCTACGAAGAAGCCTAACCGCAAGAAATTAACACCTCCACCTTGGTGGGATGCAGAGTGTACGGAGGCGGTAGCTCGACGAAAGAATGCGGAAGTAGATTATAATTTATCCATGAGTATGGAAAACTATATCCGATATAAACAGGTTGCTGCACGTACCAGAAGAATACTCACAAAGAAAAAGAAGAAAGGTTGGGTGAACTTCTGTGAATCATTGTCCCCCAGATCCCCTATTTCCGTCGTCTGGAAAAATATCAGAAGGTTTCGCAGTTCCCTAGTTGGGGCCTCCCCATCCTCAAACGACCCGTCTACTTGGCTGAACGATTTCGCAGACAGATTGTCTCCTCCTTTTGTCCCCCTGGAAAACTGCCTTCCTTCCCATTACCCCACATTTCAGAGTAGTGATAGGTTCGATCAACCCTTTTCCTTAGCGGAACTAAACTGTGCTTTGCGAGGCCTTAGAGATTCATCCCCTGGAGAGGACGGGATTCCCTATTCCTTCCTCTCCCACTTGGGTTCAACTGGGGAAAAATACTATTTAGACCTATTGAATTCCATCTTCATGACCGGTAATACCCCATCCTCATGGAAGTCTCAAATAGTCATTCCCCTGTTGAAACCAGGTAAAGACCCCACCAACTCTTCCTCATATCGCCCCATTGCCTTATCCTCCACGCTTTCCAAAGTCCTTGAACATTTGATCAAAAATCGGCTTGAATGGATTGTAGAAAACAGGAATGTTCTAGCAGACAGTCAATTTGGCTTCCGAAAATCTAGAGGTACCACAGACAGCTTAGCCATACTGACAACGGATATCAGAATTGCCTTCTCAAAAGAAGAATATTTGGTGGGTGTGTTTTTGGACATCGCATCTGCTTATGACAATGTACAACTTCCGGTGCTCAGACAGAAGATGCTTCGCATGAGTCTCCCAGAGAGGTTAGTTCATTGCGCAATAAATTTGCTAATGGGCAGATAAATAAGAATACGGTCTTATGACAACACACTCCCTCCCAGAAACATTTGGCAAGGCCTACCCCAAGGTTCAGTACTTAGCCCTATTCTATATAGCATCTACACATACGATCTTGAGCAATGCGTCTCGTGCTTTTCTAATATCCTACAATACGCAGATGATATCTGCCTTTATGTTGCAGACAAATCATTAGACAATATTAGTATCCGCTTAAACTCTGCACTTTCCTACCTTAATGATTGGCTTGTGGAACATAACCTATCCTTATCCGTCCTTAAAAGTAACATCGTGGTATTTACGAGAAAGAGGTCTATCCCGTTAATTAATATTCACTGCAATGGGCAAACTATTCCAGTCGATGACCATGTTAAATTCCTCGGTGTCACTCTTGACTCCAGAATGTCCGGTGTTCTCCACTTCAATCACGTGGCTCAAAAATGTGAAAAGGGTATAAATATTCTTAGATCCCTTTCAGGTGTCTGGTGGGGCTCTTACCCTTACAGTCAAAAGCTTCTTTATAATGCGGTTGTCCGTAGCCACCTGGACTATGCATCCTATCTTCTCGAACCCTGCAACAAAGGAGCATTAAACAGGTTAGAGAAGTTACAAATGAAGGGCTTAAGAATCGTGCTAGGGGCAATGAAATCCTCCCCGAAAATTGATTTGCAGGTGGAGGCTTTAGACTCCCCACTAGACCTTCGTCGTCAATTTCTCTCGGATAGATTTATATTTAGAACAAACCAATTTAGTGGCCATCCCCTCATTAACCGTCTTCAAATCTTATCCGAGCTGATTTCTCAACCGTCTTCCAAATATTGGGCCCATAAAAATCCTCCGTTAATAATTACTAGTATCAAAAAACTTCCTAACTTGTCATACCCGATGAAACAGTTCCCTTCCAATCCCCTCTTTCGAAATCCACATGACTCCCTAATATTTGAACCCCAAATTATCCTTGATTTTGGAATTTCAAAAAACGACCCCATGGCTGACTGCAATTTCAACTTAATTTTGAACAGAGACTGGCAACAATGGTTGCCAATTTACACAGATGCCTCCAAATGTCCAACAGAAGAAATTGTAGGAAGCGCAGTCTGGATCCCAAAATTCCAGGTCGTTCTAAATTTTAAATCACCTAAAGAGACTTCTGTATTCACAGGTGAATCGATTGCAGTTCTAGAAGCAGTATCCTATGTCCTTTCCCACAAATTGAATAAATCCGTCATATTTTCCGATTCCAAAAGCTGTCTACAAGCAATCATGGGCAATATGTTTAGGGAAAAAGGTATCTCACCTGTCATTTTCGACATTAAAAATTGTTTGTTTCAATGTCATATAGAAAACATAGAAGTGGCTTTAGTTTGGATTCCAAGCCATAGTGGTATCCGCGGCAACGAACAGGTCGACGTTTGGGCTAGAGAAGCCATACAGCTTGGCACCGCTCGCCAACAAAATTTTGCCCATGATATTCTGCCTCGCGCAACAATGGCATTAAAAGATGATTGGCAAACGAAGTATAGCGAACTATCCAGTTCCAAGGGTCGTCACTACGCAGGTGTTCAACCACTGATCCCCCGGAGGCCATGGTTTTTTAAGCGGAAAACTGTGGACAAATTAGTCATCTCCACTATTTGTCGCCTGCGTATTGGCCACGCTTGCACTCCGGTCTTCCTGAACAAAATTCACTGCAGAGACACTTCGCCATGCGAATGCGGTTTAGAAGAGGGTACGACAGATCACATTTTATTTAGCTGTCAGAAATACCCTATCTCACTGTATGACATCCTTCCTCCAAAAATTCCCCGCCCTATTAACTTTTCTTCCCTATTGTCTCTTTCTTCTTCCTCTGTTATAGAATATTTATGTAAATATATTTACAAATATAATATAAGACTCTAATTTTACATGAGAATCTCCCTTTAATATTGTGACGTCTTTGTGTATGTTTTGTTCTGTCTTGGTTTTAGATGGTGCTTGTGATAAACTCAATTAAGATAAACATCAAAAGGATTTAACTCGCCACACCGGTCAATAACCATTAAATTTACGTGTCTCTTTGATCACTCGACATTGGCAGAGTTATTATGTGTTCGCCGTAGGCAACACAGTAGCAGCCATATATAGAAAAAAAAAAAAAAAAAAATAAGGACTGTCAAACCGGTGTCGTTTATTGACACACGTGTATTACTTGTTTGTTGGATTTATCTATTAATCGCAGTGATTTTTATCTTTAATTGAGTATATGTGTAGTGTATGTTTGTAAAGGTTTAGCCGTAAGTATTATCAACCAAATACCTGTTCCAAATTTATTTATTTACTTTATATAATAACCTATAAACACCCTTGAGTGTCATACAGCGAGAACTATGAGTATTCCGCCTAAACCCCCGGACCCACTAGATGATGGACTGTCCCCATTGGTATTCTCCAATGAGAACGGCCTACATTTTGGTACTGTAATGGAGACATCCAATACTGTTTCCACCGGTAGGAAGCGGAAACGCCATGTCGAAAACCTAGATAAAAACATAAACTCAGAGAAGCGGACACGGAATAACAATGATGTTGAACCGTCTCTCAACAATCCATTTACATGCACCCCAGCTGCTCTGAGTCATACACTTATAGTGAACAAGATTCCGGACCTTTTATTGTTCATGTTTCTAGGACAGAACCTGATCCAGCCGCAGGTACCATTATCAAGTCACTAAAATTCGGACAATTTTTACACCACAATATAGAGAAAGGCATTGCTCGAGAAGGTATCCAAAATGTAGGACGAAATAGGGTATCTATTCAATTTAATTCTGCTGAGGACGCCAATAATTGCACAAAATCCCAATGCTTGCCTAATAGTAATGGACAACATTTCAAAATTGCTAAGCTCTGAAACAAAAATACCAATTCTTTGTTTACTTTTCCGCTGCTCGAATATATATTTATTCATTTTTTATATTGCTTATTTACTGAGAAAAAAATTAAAAACTAAAAAACGTAAGATGACGTCATCGGACGGCAGAATGTAAAATATTTCTTTGCTTAGCACATTATAGTTTTAAATTTACGTAATGCCAACCTCATGACATGAAACTGTCAAAAAAAAAAGACAACTTGTCAACGTTGAATGTATGAATGACGTTGACAATGTTGACACTAGTATTATTTACCTTTGACAGTAGTACCTTTTTTTTATTAAAACAATGATAAGTAAAGGAATATCGCTGTATTCAGCCGTACGATGACGTCATTTGGCGCTTACGTCTATTTAGAATAAAAAGAATTTCAATAATTATTTTATGCATGAAAATGGACAAATTTTGAAAAAAGAAAAAATATCGGTCTGTTCATTTTATGTCTACTTTCATATAAAAAAACAATATGGACATGTTAAAAATTTGAAATGTTGTCCATTACAAGGCGTTTATTCCGACTTATAACGTTACTCGCATGGGCCTAATACGAGATATCCCAGTTGACTGGTCGATGGATCAACTCATTGAATCCTTAGAACTCCCCGAAAATTGTGGCATTGTATTGAAGGCTAGAAGACTAAATAGGAAAAATACCACCAATGGCAATACCACCTGGCTGCCCACACAAACAGTTGTGCTTACTTTTGCAGGACAGAGACTACGGGAGAAAGTATATGCATTCCATGCAGCTCTGCGTGTGGAAACATATACTCTGCCGACAATACAATGCAACAATTGTTGCCGCTATGGCCACATTAAAACCCAATGCCGTTCTCAAGCCAGATGCTACCGCTGCGCTCAAAACCATCCTGGAGAGTCTTGCGAAGTATTGGAAGTCGCCGCTACCTGTCTCCATTGTTCTGGCAATCATTTTGCTACTAGCAAAGTTTGCCCGGAGCAATCGAGACAAAGAGGCATTAAAAATACTGTAGCAAAAACGTGCAACAACCGGCGAGCGCATTGGCGGCAAAATTTTTGAGGTTAAGTCGGGAAGAAAATCACTTGTTAGAAAAAGTTCAACAAGGCAGGAAAGACTACAGGGGAAAGGAAAATGGAGTCCGTACAGAACAATCATTTTACTATAAAACTGGAAGATGCCAGGAACTGGAATATTTGGAAATTTCAAACGTCCGTGTTACTGCGGGGTCAAGGCGTTTACAATATAGTGGATGGAACTACCGTGAAACCTGAGGACGAAGTACAACGCCATCGTTGGGAGGCTCAGGATGCGAAAGCTCAAACGTTGTTGGTCACAAGAATGTCTGAAGAATGCATGTTACACGTCATTTCGTGTGAGACCTCGGCTAGTATGTGGCAGAAATTACTGAGTGTCTTCGAACAAAAGTCTGAAACAAGCATCCACATCATACAACAACGTTTTTTTTCAATTCAAATATGATGAAAATTCAGATATGTCTGTATTTCTTTCGAAGATACAGGAGATGCAAAATCACCTGAAACAGCTCGGCGAAGCAATATCCGAGAAGTTTGTTATAACGAAGATTTTGATGTCTTTACCGGAAGATTATAAACATTTTGTCTCCGCGTGGGAATCGGCTCAAGACGATAAGCAAAACTATGATAATCTAGTCGCTAGGTTGTTAATAGAAGAGGAGAGAATTAAAGAAAAAAGCGGGAGTTCGCAATCATCGGCAGCGTTTGTGGCTAAAAAAACAAATAGGAAAACTGTAAAGTGTTTTGAGTGTAATAAACTAAGACATTATCTGAGAGGTACTACGGTGCGGCGGCCTCCTCGTGTGGCCCCTTCGGTAGTATTTTTGCTCTGTTTGGAGCTGCTACCGAAGGGGTCCTGGCGTCCCTGGGCAACGGCGGGTAGTAATTTGGCGCGCTCGCCATATTACTACCCGCCGACGTCGGCTCCTGTCAGTGAGCCGGCGGCATTTCCACCGGGTCAACAAAAAAAAAAAAAAAAAAAAAGGACATTATCTGAGTGAGTGTCGATTTAATAAGACTGATGATTTTCGTAACTCCAAGAGAGAAGTGAGGTGTTTCTGGTCATGGACAAAACAAGTGAATCTAGTACACATTTTAATAAAACAAAATGGTTGGTGGACTCGGGTGCAAGCGAGCATATGTGTTGTGATTACGAACTATTTAACTCTTATTGTTCAGTAAAAGGTAAATCGGTAATTGTGGGAAACAGAACGCAAATTAGTGTCAAAGGCTGCGGACAGGTGGCAGTACAAGTATGGAACGGGAACGAATGGATCGACACTACCATAGACAATGTACTACATGTTCCTGAACTGTCAACAAATTTGTTCTCTGTGAACCGTGCAACAAGTAAAGGTTATGTTATTGTGACAGGTGAAAACGAATGCAAGTTTTATAAAGACAATATGGTGATGGCAGTTGCTGAGCGTAATGAAAGCATGTATTATTTGAACTTTCGTTATCATAATACGTCCGAAGCCAACGTTGCGGAAATAAAGCGTTCAGGTTTGCATGAGTGGCACGAAAAAATGGCGCATCAAAACATGACTTACGTGAAAGAAGTGTTGAAGAACAATAACGTTGAAATTAATACTCACGTGTCCAACTCGGCGACATGCGAAAGCTGCATGAAGGGTAAAATTCACCGTCTGCCTTACCCTAGAAGTGAAAATGTTAGCTCCAAGACCTGTGAAATAATTCATGCAGACACATGTGGACCAATGGAAGAGAGTTCTATTGGTGGTTCGAGGTATTTCGTCGTCTTAAAGGATGATTATTCAAAATACAGGAAAGTATGTTTTGTAAAAGGAAAACATGAAATTAAACTCTGTATCAGAAACTTTATTGCTCAGGCTGAAAATGAGACTGGAAACCGAATAAAGATTTTTCGTACTGACAACGGAACTGAATTCGTAAATTACGAGGTACGAAAAATGTTACAGGCTAAAGGAATAGTACATCAAACATCAGTGACTTTTACCCCGGAACAAAATGGTCGAGCTGAAAGAGAAAATCGGATTTTAGTTGAAGCAGCCCGATCTATGTTATTTGCGAAAAATTTGCCTACTAATCTGTGGGCAGAGGCTATAAATACAGCAGCATATGTAATCAACAGAACTGGAAAAAGTTCAGTTAATGGAAAAACTCCATATGAATTATGGTCAAACCAAATATATGATATCAACAACCTTAAAGTGTTTGTTACTCCAGTATATGTCCATATACCTAAAGAAAAGAGGCGTAAGTGGGATCCCAAAGGTAAAAAGGGTATTCTAGTTGGTTATGGAGAGACAACAAAGGGATACAGTGTATTTTTCCCGCATATAAATAATGTAGAAATGAAAAGGGACATTGTTTTTGTGAAAGAAAATATAGAACAAGAACCAGAGTCGACAATGGTGCCATATGTATACAACCAAGTGGAAGAGCCCTCTGAACGTCAAGAGGAGGAAGATAGCACAGTTCATATCACACAAAGTGATTCTGAGGGCAGCTTATATGAACCAAGTGATAGTAGTGAAGGTGAAAATACTGAAAATCCACCCATAAACCGTGAAAACAAACGCGTCAGAACGCAGACTCAATTCTTTAATTGTAATAATGTTTTAGTAGAAGACTGTGAGCCTAAATCGTATGAGGAGGCTATGAGGAGTCCTAAGGCATCTGAGTGGAAGAAGGCAATCCAGAGGGAACTACAGACATTAAAAGAAAATAATACATGGACAGTAAGTGATCTACAGGATAATCAGAAAGCAATAAGTACTAAATGGGTATTTAAAATAAAACAAAACAACAATGATATTCAATATAAAGCTAGGTTGGTAGCACGAGGCTTTGAGCAGGAAAATGTATTGAGTTATAGTGAAATATATGCCCCCGTGGCTAAGTTGGTGACTTTTAGACTGTTTATAGCTATTGCAACGAAATTAAATTTACCTGTATACCAAATGGACGTTACGGGAGCATTTCTGTATGGGGAAATAAATGAAAGTATATTCATCAGTTTACCTGATGGAGCCTATGAAAATAACAGTTCTATAGTAAAGCTAAATAAAGCCTTGTACAGCTTAAAGAAGTCGCCCAAATACTGGAACGATAAATTCAACTCTGTGCTAATTAGAGAAGGTTTTAAAAGATCTGAATGCGATCCTTGTTTGTATTCTAAATGTAAAGATAATGAAAATATTTATGTACTGATATATGTTGACGACTTATTAATATTTGGTAGTAATGAAGATTCTGTGTCCTTTTTGAAATCAGTATTAAACAAGGAATTTAAAATGAAAGATTTGGGTCTGGTTTCTGATTTCTTAGGAATTCATGTAAAGCAAAATTTAGAAACTCATTTTACATTATTGTACAATGTTCTTAAGAGATTCAATATGCTTGACTGTAAAGGAATTAGCACACCTATGGACCAGAATTTTAATGTTAAGGAACTTGAAAATAATAAGTGTACTCCTGAAACTGAAAATGTATGTAGACAAATAATTGGTTGTTTGATGTATGCAGCTTGTGGTACTAGACCAGACATATGCGCTACAATATCAATTTTGAGTAGATATCAAGATAGGGCTAGTAACATGTTATTAGTAGCTTTGAAGAGAGTTCTGAGATACATTAAACACACATTAGACTATAAATTGATCTATAATTGTAATGATGATGAACTGGTGGGATTTTGTGATGCCGATTAGGGAGGGGATCTAAAAGACAGAAAGTCTACCACAGGCTACTGTTTTAAGTATGCAAACTGCCTAATATCTTGGTGCTCAAAGAAGCAAAGTACAGTCAGTATTTCTTCCACTGAAGCCGAATATGTAGCAATGAGTATGGCAGGGGCTGGGGCATGTTGGCTGAGCAATATATTGTGTGATTTTAATATAAAAAATGTAACTCCAGCTATCTTATATTGTGAAAATCAGTCTGCCATGGTTATTGCTAATACCAACAATGTTAAGAGATTGAAACACATAGATATTAAATATCATTTTATTAGGGAACTTATTGAGAAACAAAGACTATGTATTAAATATGTGAAAACTGAGGAGCAAATTGCTGATATTTTTACCAAAGCTATGAGAAATAATACATTGTTAAAGTTTGTAAATATGTCTGGTTTAAACTAACTACTGAATGAAATTTTATTAGAATACCTATTGTTAAAGTAGTTGCAAAGTTCATTCAACTTTCACAGCAATAATATTAATAAAATTAATGTTAAGTATATATTCAGATTATTACATTGAGAGGGGGTGTTGTAGAAAAGATATTGGCAATGTAATATGGTATAGGTGCGAGTAAGACAGATATAGGTCTCTCTCTCTCTACTGTCATGGCTGTTTGTTCTGTGTGTACATGTTACGGGTTGCTAAAATAAATAAATACGTTTTATAACGTTTAAGCCCATCTTTCATTTATATTTAATCTCATTCTCAATTTGTAATCGGTCTATTTCATACTGATTTAAAAATCTAAAATTGGATTCTGGCAAAGACTGACACATGCTAAAACCATATAGATTATTACAGTCAAACAAGAAAAGAGTCAGGCTTAGTATCGTCATAATTGTTCATAAAAAGGTTATTTCCTTCGGCATGTCTAGTAGAACACAAACAAATTCCACCTCTGATTCCTTTTTGTACAAGACGTATTATTTCTAAGCTCTAATTAGTAGTGAGATATTGGGAATTCTAACTCACTCGTGTCGGCCGCGTACGTCTGCGACGCGTCCGCGGCCTCACTCGATCGTTAGTCTTCCCAATATCCCTCATTTGTAGATAAATATTGAGTTTAAATACGGTAATTTCAAAGGTTTACCTCATTCAATCATGACGAGTACAACCCTGCAGTCACGAAATAATGAAGTTCGTCAAACAAAAAGAATCGCTCAAATTAAAATGCATTTGCCCTGCATCATCTAACGTCCCTAGACGACATGGAAATTTATTACCAAATACAATACGCTGTATTGTGTGCGGTCCGTCTAATAGTGGAAAACCAATTTAGTAATAAGTTTATTATTGCAAACCCCCCAAAAAAACAAAAA
>JADPWL010003129.1:62309-100001 GCA_019059595.1 Marasmia exigua
GAAACATTAATCCGCAAGTAACATAGAAAAAAAACTCTTCACATACAAATGGCATCAATTAAAGAAAAGAAGAAGAAAAGAAAAAAATATTTAGAGCATTAAACTTAAGACAAGACATTAGACTTAATTTAATTAGTTATTATTAATTTATTTATTATTTAACTTACAAGTTTAGCTTACTAATTACACTTGTCCTGCAAAACTGTCACACAGTTTGTCTGCAGGAGGAGTCTTAACACAGTAAGTACTATCTCTCTCCTGTCGATTCCCTCACTGCTGAGGATCCTAACTCCTTCCGATTTTGTCGACCAGCTGTCGCCATCGGCTGCGCTCCGCCGCTTGGTGCATGGCAGTGCTTATCGGGATCTCGAGCTGTTTCGCTATCTGGTCTGACCATCGCTGGGGACTACGACCTCTCGGTCTTCTCCCTTCTACTTTACCTGTACTATAATACCTGTATAAGTACTATATAACTCTAAACTAATCAAGAATGTACTTTCTCAGATTGTTTTTAAATATATTTTTGACTGGTTCCTGGTGAATGTCCTCTGGCAAGCTATTTAAAAGATATGGTAGTCTTTTTTCAACGTTGAGTATGGGGAAGTAATTATTTGGGTTGTCCAGTGATATATTTTACACTATGTTCTTGGGGAAAAATGTTCGTTTTAATTTTAAATAAACGTTTTAATTAATTATCATGCTATTGACTTTTTAGGGTATTCAAAAAGTCACGGCGTATGATTGACTTACTCGAATGGTAAGATAGGTACATTATTTACCCAGTAAATAACAAGTCGATTACACAAGTGGCAATTCTTTATTTTTCCCATTACATTTTGGACACGTGATAAAAATTAACCCAGAACAAGCAGTTCGTGTTATCACTGCATCGACGCAAGCGCACACGACTGGGTTACGTAGACGGCGGAAGTCGGGCAAGTTATGAAAACGACAGTAAAGCAATCTTAAAACAAAATTCTTCTGTTGCTTTTCCAATTAGTGAAAGTTGACAATCAGCTCATATCTCACACGACCTCTTGGTAGATTAAAAGCTCTGAGGCACTGAAGATCTCTGACTATTCTCTCATGTGCATCAAACGCAACCATGATTTTTTCTTTCTCCGGCCTAAACAGAATTAAATAATCACCATATCAGCTCATATTCAACCACTGCTATGTATAGGCTTCTTCTTTATTACATACACAGAATTACCTACATAAATAGTTTTATTTTAATTTTTTAAAAGGCCCCGATGATTTTTTTCCGCATCAACAAAAAATGATTCTAATGATGATCGTTCTAGCTGTAATTGAGTCACATATATTAAAAGCACTGCTTGTATTTCATACAAAAAAAAATCTAAGGATGCGAAGTTCTCATTGAATTTAACCTTCTCTCGTTTCACCGCCCGGAACTCCACTGTGGACCCTCACAGAGTCGAGTCACGAAAGTGAAAGAGTCACAGTCAAGATTTATACCCTGACGACTGTCGTGTTATGACAGCTGTCATGATGATTTACCTGGTCCCCGCACGAACTGGGGAAGTAGATTTTCTGTCATTTGGTAGAGGAACAGTAAACATTCACACCGATGAACGAGTCTCGAACTAGAGTATTCCGTGCACTAAGAGTATTAGATAACAATTTTTTTCTTGAGTTCTATGTCCTCCCTTTGGGGTAGAGGGCAGATTAATTTCGGAGGGTGTGTGGAGGTTCTGCATAGTTTGATCCCGTCTAGCTCATTCCACCACCGGTCAACAAGGCGCGGCGAGGGGTTTCATCCATACGTTGTGGGCTTACTCCTTATCCGCACGAAGCGATTTGCTTGCACGTTCATAATGCGGACAGCTAAGGAATGAAACTCCTTGCCAAGGTCAATTTTTTCCAGACCACTACAATCTGGACATCTTTAAGGAAAGATTGAACAAGCATCTTCTGGGCATACATTCTAGACCTCATCGTCACTTTCCACCAGGTGTCATTGTGGTCAGGCGTTAGCCTATAGTTCATAAAAAAGATACGATGTTTCTCCAACTTGATCTGTTGGAGGCTGCATGGTTAACTTTACTCCAGGTGAGTCCGAGTTTTTGTGCTTCGGCAACATCAGTTCGTCGCCAAGTTTGCTTCGGACGGCCACGCTTGCGCTTCCCCTGAGCATCCCAACGCTTGTTTGGGAATATGGTTTTCAGGTTAGCGCAGAGTATGTACCTATCCAATTCCACTTACGACGGTGTATCTAAAGTTCGACAACACAATATACAATTAGATAACGATAGACAGCAAAATATTCAGTACAACCAGATCAGAGTGGAAGTGGCGCAACCGTAGTTGGTATTTTTAATACGAAACAATGTGTTGGTCGATATTTTTACTCTAGCTGCTTAATCTCAACAATCAACCATCTACCCAGGACTGCACAAGTGTGTAAGCAGACACAGGTGCACACTCTATTCCGTTACCCTCATTTTTCTGTGAGTCACCAGAGTGACACCACGACCGAAGAGGGATCAGGCGTTGGACCAACAGCTTAACGTGATTTCCAGGCAAAGGGATACGAGACCGTCAACTTCCAATTTCAGGCCAGCCCAAAACAGAAAAACTCAGGTACATATTTTTGGCCCGACCCCTGGGATCGACGCCGGGACTCCAAATGCAGTCGTCGTTGCCAACCAATGCGCCACCGAAGTAGCTTATTAACTGTTATTAATGTCCTTTTGGAAGGGTAAAAAGTAAGTTATGAAGTGAACATCTTCCTACATAAATAACCGTTTGAGCAACATTTGCACAATTTTCCCACACTCCTTTAATTTAAATTACCATTTGAATACACTAAACGGTACAGCCAACACCTCTGAATGGGATCCCAGTGTACAGCCATATTGGGCCGCGCACGCTGTTCCAGCTATCTACGGCGGAACAACATTTTATGTAGACTAAAAGCATTAAGGCAGAACGTTACTTAATCGGCGGTTAAACTGTATGAGATATGGGAATGTAGTGAGTTGGTAGGGCTGACTCATCATCTCTTTGATCATGGAAGAACCACGGCTCGGCATGAATGAGCCGGCTCGACTGGGGTGATACTAAAAACTAAATGGAATATGCTAGTTTCCTCAAGATGTTCTTTCTTAGCGCCCAGCTAATGGTACAAAGTTTGGGCTGAAAGAGGTTGAAGTTATCCGTGAAAGAACCACGCTTTGGCATCAATTGGCCATGGCCTCTCTGAAAACCAGCGTGTCCTACCTTACGATGTGTTTCGCCAAGTGAGGGTACCCGAAGACCAAATAGGGGGAAGGCGAAAAACGCACTTTTGACTCCACTGTTGTTGCAGTTGTCCATGAGCGGTAGAAATCACTTACCATTAGGTGTTCCGTCTGCTCATCTACCACCCATATCCCATAAAAAATAGTAAATATCAATTCTGATAAAAAATAACTAATAATAAGTACATTATTTATTTCTTCTCTACAATCTATACTAGTAGACAGATTTAGAATCTTATGTGCTAGTTAACATAGTGTAGACTGCGAGAGAATTAACCAATGAGTATGTATTACATGACTCTAAGAGCTCAGGGCTCTCGGTAGGGGGTAAGGGCACAATTTTCAACTATTTTATAATCTGTGGCACACTGTAGTCAGATCAGAATTGATATTGTTTGATTTATAACAGCGTTATACTACTTATTCATTTTCAAATGTTGCCAAATTCATTTTCAAGCCAGTGTCAACCAAATTGGCTTCTCAAGCCAATTTGGTTGAAACTGGCTTGAGAAATATAAATTCTACACCTCGTTCTTTGACAACCCTGCTACCGACCAATATGGGCTTCCAGGTTCGAGTATTATTGATATTTTCCTACATTTTATTGGCCCAGTACCGTGTCCAATCGTCTAAGCACGAGATATAGGCTTATTAAACGCTAAACTTTGTAAGTTACTGCCGTGCACCGTACAAATACTTCGGTTTGTAACTAAATTGCATTTGAAATGAAACTTTGTACTATTTATATTGCCTGCCAATACAGAGAGCCAATACATTGAACCACAAAAAATGAAGTGCCTGCTCAGTTTTTCACCATGTGAGTAACAGTACGGAGGCCCAAACCGGGGGGAAGGGAAGTTTAAAGACTGGCAGTTGCGGTTGTCAATGGTGACGGCAATCGCTTACCATTAGGTGATTAGTCTTCCTCATCTTAGCGTGTAATTCCTAGTTGCAACCAAAGCTGTCGCTTCGGAGCCCGAGGTATTCTCTATCTCATATAACATAAAAACTTATAACATTCATTTCAGCCAATAGACGTCCACTGCTGGACATGGGCCTCCACCAATGATCTCCACACAGATCGGTCCTGCGCCGCCCGCATCCAATTATAACATTACCTACCGCCATAATTATCTTTATGACTTAGTCGGTCAATTCCTTAAAACTTAGTACCGAAGCCCCAAATTAGGGATAATGGGAGTTCAAGGTTGTTAGCGCACTTCATAATCCACTGGTCTTACAGAAGTCACGTGCGGCAGCAATCGCTAACCATCATTGGATCTATATGCTCGTCAGCCATCATCATCCTCCTCCTGTCCTTTTCCCAGGTTATCTAAGATAGCACAATACGTCTTCGTCATTCGTCATCAAATCATCCACCCCTCTTCCCATCATGCCATTCTTCACACAATCCATTCATCTCTTTTTCGGCCGTCCTCGGTTCCTTCACATTTATACTCATCACAATTTTCGGTTACAATGTTCTTCCCCTCTTCTCGTAACATGACCATACCAGGAAAGACGATTTGCCTTCAATTTACCAATGAAGAAGGCTCGTCAGCCATATGACATAAAAAAAATCTCATTACCACTACTCTCAATATCTTAGTCTACCGATTCCTTAGAACTCAGATGCCATCAATTTGACTACAACCATACAATTAAAAATAATTGGCAAGTTAGATCTCCGATCAGTAATCACCGATGCTAACGGTGGCTCAGCTAAAAAGGATAAGTCGTCCATAGATCCGCCTAGCGGTGAGGAGCTCTAATTAGCCTAGATCCTATTAGAGAATCGTGGCAATGAAAACGTTTTTGCTTATGAAATGACCGTGGTGATTCATTTAAATGAGTGTGCTATATCGAAAAGGGTTGGAAAAGAAGACTGGAAGATTTCAAGCAACATTTGTTAAAAATATTCCCGAATAGGTATTTGTGATCAAACTGTATTCGAATAATACCGGGTTGCTGTGGCTAACCGGGATCAGCTCGCTTGTAACGGGTGCTGTGACTTTTGACGACCGGTTTGAAACAGTGGTAGTGAACGCTGATTCTGGAGGAAGGGTTGTGGGTTCGATCCCTGCACAGTACAAACATTTGTGTGCATGGACATGTCTGTTTGTATTTGTCTGGGTGTTTTCTATGTATTCATCATCAGCCCATTTAAGTCCCCACTGCTGGAGCACGGGCCTCCCTCAATCACATGAGGGGTAATTGCCATACTCACCACGCTTGGCAGACGGGTTGGTGAGGGTTTAGATATAACAGAGTTTTCCTTCTCTGGGTGCTGATGATCATGCCAGCAGATTTACCTTAGTCGCCTTTTACGACACCTCGGTAAGAGTGAGGGTGGCCTATTCTACTCTGCCGGGGACCACACGGCAAATGTATTATGAGTATGTATTTACAAAAGATAAGTATTATATGTATATACCTATCTGTAATCTCACTGTTGATTCTGGTATACGTAATACAGTTGCTTGAGCTACCTATCTCAGAGTCATATCAATGTATGTGATGTTGTGAAATATTTATTATATATATTTATCGTAACGCTGCTAAAACTTCAAGCAGTACATTGCCAATGTACTTAATAATAATAGTTATGTTAATCCACATTTTAACGAATCATAGTCGTAGTTATTACGAGAAAAGCTACACAAATGTTTAAGAAAACAATAATAGTAAAAAATTGAGTGCCAACTTGGAACTAAAAGAAAAAGTTATAATAAAACGAAAGTAAAACTAGGTGTGGTAAAAACGAACAAAATGTATGGCACACGTGACGTATAAAGAAGTTCATTCAATAGGGAGGTCTTCTAAAAGAAAGTTAATCTAAATTATGGATCACATACTTGTACTTAACCTGTTTAGGTACCTTCGTGTGAAGAATATAAAATAGATGACACAAATGTTGCTTTACATGTGCCGCACTTTTACATGGCCTAGTGGAGAAATTTAATTAGACGAATAGGGATAACGTAAATGGTTACGTTGATTTAATGGTTACAAAAGTAAGCTTTAAACGTAGTTATAAATAATAGGTTTTTTTAAACTGTATCATGTCAAATGAAAGCAGTAGACTTTTATTGAAACTCATAATGCAAATATAACTTACTATTTAAATTTTCTAAGCAAAAGATAGATGTCGAACAGCATATTTTAACTATAACGTATCAAGACGGGACCGCTCGTGACCACGGCTGCTGTAACGTAGCCGAAACGTCGAGCCAAATATGTGAGTACACAATGTTGTTTCACATAATAAATATCGTGTTAATTCCCATCTTGATCGCGTTGCATTATAACTATAATGTATATAGTTATAATGCAACGCGAAAATCTAAAAAAGCATATTTTATTTATGATTCTTCCTGAACTGAAAAGGTGTTTGTCTAGAAAATAAATTCGCCGCTTCTTGATTGACGTGTCGTACATTAACATTTGTCGAAGGATGTATGAAATCTCTAATTTGAATTAAATGTCGAGTGAAAAAAAAAAGGAACTCAGGTTCCTATTTTTTTACTCGACTTTCAAGTCGAACATAGAGATGTCATACATTCGTCCATACAAATCTCTAACTTGACATTGAAGTCGAAGAGATTTGTATGACATCTCAAATTCGCTTTCAATGTTGAGTGCAAGATAAAAGCCAAGTCTGATAAACAAGACGATAACGCACAGACATATTTACGCGTAGTTTTAACTACCATTACCCAGCATTAGTCTCATTAACTGACTAATGTGTTAGCAATTAAACTGTTGAAAGTGAAATATTGAAACTTAGTGCCAACTGGTCGATTTATGAGAAAGAGCAACGTTGAATCATGTCCTAGAAATATGTATTCGAAATAAAGTATGAGAAAGATCGACAATAAGATGGAATAAAAAGCTTTTGTTGTAAGTTTTTTTTATTATAATGTGGCTCTACCCGAAGATATCTTGCCAATGTCAAGTGAGTAGTCAACAGTACAAGTCAGTCTAAGTCAGAGTCACTCAATAAAACACCGGTGTTTTACGTTTTATCCAGCTACGGATTCTGCCGATACGACTAAATATAATCGCGAGTTTTAAGACTCTTATTCTATTACTATATCGATATTAGGTCCGAGCAAGTTGTCATCTGACACTCACTCGACTCACAATAGCAGTGTTAAAAACGATACAATTCAACGATTCTTATTATTAGGATCACTTTGCAGTACGACACTGCACAAATAAAGACCAAATTCGTTCACTAAAAACCACTAGAAATTAACTAATTTAAAACCTTTAAATTGCATTAGCCCATGCGAAGTGTTTTAGGCCTACTGCCAGAATTTTTAGTAATTAACTTATTGAATATTGAATCTGAGATCATTGAAAAAGAAAATAAATATGTAATTTGAGATTTGGAACAGCGAGCGATTTAACTACATACGTATTTACTTTAAACTTTATTGCCCAAAACCACACACCAAACCAATTCTGCACAATATTTGTATTTTCAATTGATTCTCACCTTAATTTCTATCAAGTTTAGTTCAATATCAATTGAGATAATTGGATTGATTGTACTCATAGTAACTTGATAAGGTGAGTATCTGAACGTGAAACGTTCAGATAGTCATGATGCCCAAAGTATTAACCCTACGTCCACGACATCATCTAATCAGAGAGCGATGATCAAACAGCGTAAATCTTCAGAGCTTAGACGGCGAAAGGTCAAGGGACTGGACCGCCATAACTCAAAATAATCTACAATTGTAATAAATATTGCAAAGTGAGTCGTGAAGAAACTTGCGCTTAGTCTATCGGGGCAAGAGAACTTCATTAAGATGAGATATATAGCAAGCTTTTAGTAAAAATGTGAGGATGCGTATTAATAGGGTAATTAAAATGATTTATCACTTTAATGCGATTGTCACTATCTTGATTTTGAACTGCGACTACCGTATAAGTCTCGTATAATATTAATATTCTCCAACCGATTACGGCTACGGCGGCTAATCTCAACGATCACCCTCGTACGCAGGATATATAATAGTGCTCAAGTGTGTGCGCAAACACAAGTGCACACGCTATTCCGTTGCCGTCATATTCCGATGGACACTACTGTGACATGACCGGAGAGAGATCGGGCGCAGGACCAGCAGCTTAACGTTCTCGCCGAGGCACAGGGATACAAGACCGCCAACTTCCAGACTCCGGGCTGTCTCTAAGAATTTCTTACCGAATACATAGGCTCAGAATAAATATAGGTAAAAATTTTTTGGTTCAACCCGGGGACCTCTTAGCCGTCGCTTTAAATTGCGACCCACTAACCACTGCTTTATCGAAGCAGTCTCTTATACCACAGCATAGAGTAATATTAATGTTAAAATTGACATTAGATAAGTTTAGTTCCGTCAATGATATTGATATTGATAGTAACAAACATTTCTGAAATACAAAAATTAAAGACTGACCAAAGTCAACAGCAGCGTAATATATTTTTTGTATTGACTGCCTCGGTGGCGCAATGGTTAGTGTGTCGCACTTTAAAGCGACGGTTGCGCTTGGGGTCCCGGGTTCGATCCCCGGGTCGGGCAAAAATTTGTACGTGAGTTTTTTCTGTTAAGAAATTCTTAGTGCCCCGTGCCTCGGAAAGCACGTTAATCCGTTGGTCCTGCGCCTAATCCCTCTTCGGACGTGTCACACTGGTGTTTCATCGAAATATGAGGGTACGGGAATAGAGAGTGCACTTGTGTCTGCGCAAACACTTGTGCACTATAACATGTCCTGCGACGATGGCAGATCGCTGAGATTGGCCGCCATGACCGAAATATCGGTTTAGAGAACATTATTTTGTTATCTCCAATCTTTTAATGCAATATGCCGCAATTCAGAACATACACTATGCTCTGTAGATACCTACTATCTCCTCGCACCTTTCCACCTACAACGCAATCTGTCCCGCAACCTACAACATTAAGTACAAATCCCGATCCTAATCGATAATATTGGCCACCGATATAATCGGGCATATTGCAAATCGATTTGATTGACCACCTCAGTCACGAATATTAATGTGGTCGTTTTGTATAATAACATTAGATTAGAACTCGGTAACTTCGGGATAGTGATGTACCGCAGTACACGTCGGAAGAAAAAAGGGTCGGCTCAACTGTTGTGAACTGGAGCTGACTAGATCTCTGACTGATCTCTCTTTCCCTCCCTTTGTGTTCTTGGACGCCCTGATTGAATGGAGATCTTATCCACTGTCCTCCATGGACTCCATCCCCAAGGAACCATAAAGTGCACACAGCAAGAAAAACCTCTGGGGCAAAAATATTCTGGCAAAGCAGAGGGACCATAATATACTAGGCGCAGCGTAGGACGACCACCCATGAGATGGATAGATCAGAGTCGATGATTTCGAGAGATGTAGTTGAATGCAAAACAAATGTATCCAGTTCGATGGCGATCAATATAAATATCCAATTGAGTGTAATTTTATCAAGACTCGAACAACTTTTGTGACTTTGACTGTAGTAACATCACTATCGCATAATAACATTACATTAGATACTACCCTGTTAACTTCAAACATGGTTACTTGGTTATCATTGACAGAATAATTGAATACTAGATTTGCAATAAGTTCTTCAGAAAAGGGCTTATGGAACCTTGCAAGGTCGTCAGCATATTTCCCAGCTATTACTGCAAACTGCCGTGTAATATTATAAACAGATGGATTCAAGTTTCGATTATGGTCAAAGGTGTGGACATTTAAATGTAATATTTACTCTTAATGAAGTTGATGATGAGTCAACATAACAGAAACGAACAATTTAGGTATATGTAAGATGTTTAATCTCAGGCATAAAATTTTGCCTACTTACGAGTTGCTAACATAATTGCATCATCAAGCCGTGTGGTCCCCGGCAGAGTAGAATAGGCCACCCTCACTCTTACCGAGGTGTCGTAAAAGGCGACTAAGATAAAGCTGCTGGCATGATCATTAGCACCCAGAGAAGGAAAACTCTGCATTTCAAAACCCTCGCCAACCCGTCTGCCAAGCGTGGTGAGTATGGCAATTACCCCTCATGTGATTGAGGGAGGCCCGTGCCCCAGCAGTGGGGACTTAAATGGCTGATGATACACATAGAATAGATAGATCACTAGAACATATTGTGTTAATCTCAGATTTATTTTAATTTGTAGACTTGGTCAAGCCTTGGTCAGGAGACAAACTAACCCTCACTTTAATAGGTGTCGTAAAATATAATATATAAGTTGCTGGCATGATCAAGCCCGTAAGGAAAACTCTGCATTCAAAACCCTCGCCAACCCGTCTGCCAAGCGTGGTGAGTATGGCAATTACCCCTCATGTGATTGAGGGAGGCCCGTGCCCCAGCAGTGGGGACTTAAATGGGCTGATGATGATGATGAACATCATTGAGATTCCGGGCCATGACAATAAACAAATCATGGTAAAACAAAAGTTTGTAAAGTAACACCGTCTACTGAAAAAACCCTCTAAAAATTGTGAAACAAGAAATAGTCTAATTATGTAGAAACAATTAAAATTTCCCGACTATTAAATAAACAACTTTCACACGTATTACATATACGTTAACGAATTTAATACGCCGTATTGATATAAGGGATAGCCGTGATCGTATACCACTTTAACTTTTAACTTACCACCAAAAAAAGAGGTATAAGGCTGTTACTATTACAGATATGATCCACCCTCGGACACATCATCACTTTCCATCAGGTGTCTGGCTATTATAATAAAGAATCGGTTTTGCACTGTATGTGGTATACGACCACGACCTCGTCCCACGGATCACATAGTCAGTGCTGCCTTACACCGGCCCATCGCAATTAGCTTTTGTTAGTGCCTCGATGGTTATACAGCCATCAGTCGGTTAGGCTCCCATAGTAATGAACAAAATAAATCGAGTTACGTCATAAAGTCAATGGCTCCGCTATGTGCCAAGTTATGTCACAGGTTCGTCTCCGCTACATGCCATCAAGCTTCTGATTAAGTCATTCCACATTTACCGAATAGCCAATGACAGTTTACTGTCCATGAATCATTGCAGTAATCTCTTCAAACGTTTATGGCATTCGGAACTTTCATGACCATACAATGGTCCTATAGAGTATTAGGAGTAACAGTATTCTAATATGTTCTTCTTAGTCAGTGCATTTCATGTTAACTATATTTCAATACCTACTCAATTACCTAAGTATACAATATCTTTTTCTTTCTTAATTTTACTTTCAACTTTTTATATTTCGTTGATCAAGTCCTATAATATGTCCTTAAAATTACAAAAATCTTCAACCCTTTCAAAATAAGTAATTTTATGAACTAGCATCATCATCATCGTCAGCCCATTTAAGTCCCCACTGCTGGGGCACGAGCCTCCCTCAATCACATGAGGGGTAATTGCCATACTCACCACGCTTGGCAGACGGGTTGGCGAGGGTTTTGATATAAATGCAGAGTTTTCCTTCTCTGGGTGCTGATGATCATGCCAGCAGCTTTACCTTAGTCGCCTTTTACGACACCTCGGTAAGAGTGAGGGTGGCCTATTCTACTCTGCCGGGACCCACACGGCGTTATTACCATCTTTAGAATTCTTCGCACACTTACATACTCGTATGTACGTACTTGATGTTTGTTTGCATTCTTAGAATAATAACTTATCAGACACTATTGTCTATTAGCAATATTTACATTCTATCACGTGTCCCTTATAATACAAAAAAACATTATCTACAAAGCAAAAACCTAATCCTATCCTATTGTTATTCTTCCACCTAAAGTGTTTAAAATCCCTTCAATTTTTAATATAAGCTTTCCAAAAGCAAAAAGACAACAATATTAACCATCGTTAATGTTAATTCGTTTAATAACTAAACGCATCAAAATCTAAAAAAAGACAACACACTTTTAATCCCCAAGATGATTTATAAGACGCGGCCGAATTTTTAATCAGCTGAGCTCCAAGCTACCGTATGTCTAAAGATTTATTGTAACTAATAAAGTGATTATAAATTGATCTATGAATATTTTAGTAGGGAATGCTGCTGGACATGTAATTATGTAAGAATAATTTGTACTAAATTATTGTTAATCGGTATACGCAGTTGTTGTGCATGCCGAGGTTAGAGTCCTTCAAATATTTTGTTAAACTTATTATTATTACGTTTCTTGTCATTAATTTTCATCGTAATCTCAGCGGTCATTCTCGGTTGTGCCCAAGCTTTCACTTCGGAGCTTGAGATTTTTTAAATAACTTAGCTTGATTATACCAAAACCTACCTAAAACCCTGTTCATATCCATCTCAAACTTAATGAAATCTGTATTCTTACTATGTTATGATGTTTCAAGTTATGAATTCGATTTCTATTATCATCAAAAACGTCGAGCCAAGTTCTTGTCTCGTCTTTTACTTCACCGACAAAAGAATAGAAATCTATAGATAGATACACTTTATTGCACAAAATTTACTGATCTTAGTTCTATGGTATTATACTAGTACAATCTAATCTTTTCTATGTACATAATATTATTATGGTAGACCCAGATACTGCGTTGGTTTACTCGAGATGTGGTTTGAAGCTCATTTTAGTCAAGTTTGAACTTTATAAATGGAATTTTATATTCAAAGATGTGCCAAATTTTCTATAGAATAATATTGTAAAAGGGTGTAATAACTGATCAAAAGCCTCCTTTTCTTTCATCTTGAATGAAAACAATTCTACATCTTTAGACCCTTCAGCTTCTTCAAAAGAAACTGAAAATTCATGATGCAGTTAAACGCTTTACAGTTCACACAATGCAACAAATAATTTTATTACTTCATTGAAGTCTCCTTGTACAAGCATAATGGTTAGTCTCTCTATTAAAATTTATTGAGTGCTAAATTGCTCACATGGAATTACAAATAGAAACCTATTCTTAGCAACAATGGTTTGTTAAGATATGACATTGTTCATGACTTATGTCACTTGTTCTTATAACAATTATGTACTCAATGTCAATCAAATACTTGAAGTTCAATATCTTTCGATGAACTTTGACAGTTTTTAGTAATCCAATGTGCTTTTAATTAAACTTCAAAATGTATACCTGAGTGAATATTTATATTGAGTTAACAAATAACAATTTCAATGAGTTTTATAGAAAATATATCTCATTCGTATCGCTGATTTTGTATGAACTTTCTTCGCTAAAACATTTTTTTTTATTTTGTTACAGGTAATTAGAAAGATAATGACACGGATGCAGTAGCCGATGGTTTGTTATACAACTCTTTTAAAAGTCAAGGTCCTATGTGTGCATGATAATATGTTACTACAATGAGGGTTTTCGCGTTTGAAAAATCCGCTAGCTGGATTACTATAGGAATGAGGTCCATACACACTGTGATTGGTTATTTTTAAACGTGATCTGTCAAAATGTCAATTTGACAAACTAAACAACCAATGCGGTTGATGTTGGACCTCAGTCCAACAGTACGCCATCTAGCGGATTTCTGACACGCGAAAACCCTCATTGAGAAGAGCAAGTCATCTGGTCTTAAAAAGACGGAATGCGTGGATAAACCAATTGTTACTGGTGACAAGTATCGCCATCTAGTAATTGTAAACCTCAAATAGATTAATCTCCACAGATGACAATGAATTTCACTGGTAACCAACGTATATGCGCCGTAGTTATCGTATCGGTATGTGCTCGCACCTACGGGACTTAGGTACAAGATTGTTTAGTTTTATGGTAGATTCCGTCTTTTTCTAAGGCTCTGCTGATTTTATCGGCCTTAAAAGGTTGAGTTTAACTTGCTTAAGATAAAAACGTAATTTACATACTTTTATTTTTGTTCAACTATTTCAGGTTCTGCATAAAGTTCATGTAGCTAGTTTTAGCTTTCTGAAACTTGGCGATTGTAGGTATAGGAAATCGGCCAAGTGCGAGTAAGACTCGCGCACAAAGGGTTTCGTACCATTGTATGTTGTGAGCCCCATCATCATCATCATCATCATCAGCCTATCGCAGTCCACTGCTGGACGTAGGCCTCTCCAATTGCTCGCCACTGTGATCTATCCATGGCTTCTCGCATCCAGCTCTTGCCAGCCATCCTGCGCAGATCGTCCTCCCACCTAGCCAGAGGGCGCCCTACATTACGTTTGCCAAGACGCGGTCTCCACTCCAGAACTCGTTTACCCCATCGGTTGTCGGTTCTGCGGCTAATATGGCCAGCCCACTGCCACTTAAGCTTGCTAATCCGGTGAGCAATGTCGATAACTTTGGTTCTCTGCCGGATCACCTCATTTCGAATTCGATCTCGGAGAGAGACGCCGAGCATTGCTCGTTCCATAGCCCGCTGAGCGACCTTTAACTTGTGGACCAGCCGTACCGTAAGTGTCCACGTTTCGGCTCCGTATGTCATGACGGGTAGGACGCACTGATTGAAGACTTTCGTGTTTAGGCACGTGAGCCCCCCATCATATTAATTTTATTTTTAGTATTTGTATTTATAGCGGAAACAAAAATACATAATTTGTGAAAATTTCAACTATGTTGCCATCGCGGTTCTTAAAATAAATAAATAATAAATATTTCACACATCACATACCAATATCTGACTCCGAGATGGTAGCTCAAGCACCTGTGGGATTACAAATATATACATATTTTATAATACTTTCCTTTTGTAAATACATACTTATAATACATAGAAAACACCCAGACAAATACAAACAGACATGTTCATGCACACTAATGTTTGTACTGTGCTAGGATCGAACCCGCAACCCTTGGCCCAAAGGCAGCGTTCACTACCACTGTTCCGAATGGGTCGTCGATAAAATAAAGCTGGTAACAGTCAAATGGTTATTTTATTTTGATTTTAATATATCGCGTTATAATGGCAATAGAAAGACACCATTTTTGAAAATTTCAACTATCAACCTTTTCAACTATCTTGGGACAGACATCGAAGTCTCAGTAATAGGGTTCCGTTTTTACCCTTTGGGTACGGATTACTAAAAAAAGCAGTACCTACTTATGTAAATATTTACTTATTTGGTTATCTAATTTACTAAAAAGTTACTTATGTTACGTATTAATGTATTGAGCAGAATGGTTTACAAAATCTAGTTCCTATTTATTAACACCAGTAAGTTTGTAATGGAATGGCAACACTCATGTTCTCATATCGATTCCTTTACTTCCTTTACCTCCTCAATCGAATTTACTTCCAAAACTCTGTATGTTGTTTGAAACCACACCTATAGTCAAATTCCAAATTTCAAAGTGCTGTTCAAAAACAACCAGCCATCTGTTGTGTCAATCTTGCATTTGGCGGCTTTCATGAGCATGTTCCCTTACAAACATTTGTGTTCCCCCAACCACTTGCCTATCCAAACATGTTGCGTGAAAGGGGCACAAAGGAGCCTTTACTCACGCCCAGACTGGTCTTGGCCGTCAGACATCAAACACCCATAACCTCAAGTGTGAACGTCATAGTTTATAGAAATTCTATAATTAGAAGCTGGAGTCTATTGTCACTATGCTATGGAAGAGCGATGTTGCCTATCACCAGCAAATATGCTTGATTGGGATGAGCATCTACACAAAATATTGTATTAGACTCTTCTTCTTTGTCATCACACTCTTGGCAGAGTGGTCGTGGTCGTATTGATATACGACCACGCTATTGAAATGATGATGAAAAGCTGATGCGTTTATGGCTTGTTTGACAACATAATCCTCCGCTACTCCTTACGCAGATATGCTTTTCTAGTACATTTGTGGAGTAGACCACTAAGAGCAGTTTTTACCTGATCTGTCCATCTTTCAACTTTCTCTTGCACCATTACGCATTTTACGCACATATTTTGCATTTTATTTTTTGTATCGCCTGTGGAATGTCTCTGTTGGTTTTGTACATTCAAATTCATAGCATTGATAGGAGAAGGTTAAATGATTTATAAAATTCTTGATTTATGTATTGTCATATCAATCAAATTATCTGATATTTTTCATATTCTTTGGAATTGCACCGTTCTGATTAAATGAATTTTAATGATAACCCTTATCTCTATGCTCATTGAATCATAAAAACAAAGTTTCCCACCTAACTAGTCCCGTGTGTCTTGTAATCTGCTCAGTTAGGTAAGATAGCATCTACATTCTTTCTGGACTGCAATCACGAGCCAACACAGGACAATCAAACTATTTGTCGGCATACCAATCTGCGTGCAGCGACGTCAATAGGTTCAATTAGAGTACAGTCTGCAGTAAATATCATCACCATTTGTTGTGATTTCGCATAGTTTCTCAAAATTGTTGATACCCACAATTGTTATTTATTTTGTATCATCATTATCTTAGCGTTTTGTCCCGATTTCATCCGAAACTATTGCTTCGGAGCCTGGATTTCATTTTTCTACCGCAAGTGCTCCACTTCGCACGATCTTGGACAACCGTAGTAGAAATTTGTTTTGTTTCAGAGTTTTCTTCTGGCTAGCTATAAATTTTCATGAGATACAGCCTCGAGACCAATATAGTAAAACCGAGCCAAAAATGGCCAATTTTTTGTCTAAAATAGATGATTTTATCATTGTAGATTTCTTAAGACTGAAATGAAATGGTTCTTTTAACATATTTGTGCGTCCGACCTTACACTCACTCAGATAAATTTTATGCCAATTACAATTGCTCGCGAATGATTCTTGGTACTGAATTTCAATGGCTATTTCAATGTGTGAGGAATTTATTATTTAAGAGAATGCATAACGCAATGCGTTTTCTCTCTTGACTTATAGGTCATGGCTTAGCTTCTGTCTGTATCAATAGGAAACTGTATTCCTACATCAATGATAGTTGCCACCCATTGACACCCATAACACCAGGGGAGTCACAAATGGGCTAGCAACCTCATCCCCTTCCCTCCGGAATTAGGTCTCGGTATTTTTTTATTTATATATTTTTTATTTATATACAATCGCACCCGATGGAAAGCGACGATGAGGTCTAGGATGATACGCGTTTGTCTAGAAGATGCCTGTTCACTCTTGTCTTAAAGATATCCTGATTCAAGTGGTCAGGTAAAACAGATATCGTCAGAGAGTTCTATTCCTTAGCTGTCCGCAATGCAAATGTGGAAGCGAATCGCTTCGTGCGGATAATAACATTGGTAAGGTATTTGTTATTAATTTGTTAGTTAGTTATCGATAATACCTAACAAGCTATTGAATTGAACGATCGCTTAGCTATGTTCAATTCATTCTGAATTTCCTTCGTCGATAAACTTTATCTAATCTAAGTCCTATTGGAGAAACGTGAATATAATCGATAATCCTCGTGCCTCGTCTAATAACTAAATAATCAAGTTTTGATGCATACAGAAGAATATTCAGGTTTTTTTGTAAACATAATAATTTATCGCAAAGTTTTTTAAGTAGCAGAATAATTATAATTATGTTTAAATTATGTTCTACATTGTTTTCTTTCAACAACTTGTATGTGTGTGTGTATGTATTTTGGTATTTAGTTTTTTTTTTCTCTTTTGGCATAACCGACTAATACGGACGTTGAATAAAATATATGTTTTACGACATAACTGCCGTTTAATATATATTTCTTGATGCAGCCAGTGTTTCTAAATATAAAAAAAAACTGCCTTCAAAAACTACGAACTAAAAAATGTAAAATAAAATTCAGTAACACCTTTCTTCGAGTTTATTGTTATAAAATGTTATCTTAAGTGTATGAAGTGTTAAAAATATTATTTTACACTTTTTATTCCGTGGTTATTGAAGGCGGTTCTTTTTTTGTAGATATTTTTTCATGCTTTTTGCATGTTTCGTGTCTCTTTTTGGTAGCAGTACAATCGAACATAGAACCTCCTCCTTTTTTGATGTCGGTTAAAAATGACAACGTAAAGTTATCTACTGCTATTTCCAGATACTTTTTGACTACCTACTCTGACTACACCAACGTTTCACTTATAGGAATCGATGTTATGTAAAGAGAGCATATTATGCAAAAGTATACCTGCAAAATTAGTCAGCTTATTACACTCTTCTAATAGTTTTACAAAGACGCTTACTTCACTAAGCTCAGTATCGTTATGACTTCTAAACAACTCTGTCACTTCCCATTTTGTACATGGAAATCGTTAAGCACTATCTTATATGGAGACAAGGAGGCCATAGGTCTGATTGTTACTCATTTGTTATCTATCTTGTGTTCTTTCAAATACTTGACAAGCTAAAATAGTTCTAATACGCCACTAAGAATGGTAGGTTCGTTAAGTTGTTGGAAATGAGCGAGTAATACATTGACTGGAGTCTTAAAAAATATAATATTTCCATCTCTTTTTTCTATACTGTACTTAATTTTACATACAGGGCTATACTGTTGTGTTACATCTTAAACAAGGTAAATTATAATAATGACTGAATGATCTATACCTACAAACTAAACTACGCTGAGCTCGGATGTCCTTGATATCAACGATGATGAACATCAAAACTTGCAGCTATTCCGCCTCAACTTTTCAATAAAATATCAATTTTTAAAATTCCTTGCCCCACTTCGGTTTCCAAAACGTTACAAATTGCAGGTTCAACTCACAGGGCGCCCATTCGTCATTCCGACTGCAATTTTATTAAATCGATGTTGGATCGATGGTTCGTTTGGGCTGATTGATAGCTCGCACATGGTACGGTGCGTCTGCGCATTGCGCAAATAAGTATGAGATATTGTGTGTATTTTTGAAGCGGCCGGTAAATATGGAATGGATTGGTTATCTTTTATGTGTCAATGAAAGTGCAAGTACATTTCGGACCTGTTCAAGTTTATTGAGATAAAATCCATCGATTAGTCACTACTTTAGAGTAATTACTTATTGTAAATCAACTTTAGTACCTAACATGTTATTACAGAACATCTTTCATCATTATTCATCTACAATATAATATAGTAATTTCTTTTCAAACGAGATTGCCGGATAAAGCGCATTTTATCAGATGACTGTCATTTTAAAGTATTACGAAATATACAAGCTGCCATTAAACTTTTATAAAAAGATTAGTTACATAAGTACACTTAACACTCCGTCGCTTTGAACAACGGGCAATTGGCTCGCTCTTCATGAAGCTTGCGCACGCGCTGGGGTAGGAAATTCATTTTTATATCGATGCATCAATTCAATTTCACAATAATATTAAAAATGCAACGAGAACGAGAATTAAGTAGTATCCTCCTTCGTAGTGACTAAAATGATACTACATAATACTTTAGTTGTTGACTATGTATTTTTATTTGAATCTCTTTATTTATTATATTCAAAAATAGTTTTGTATCAACTCTTGCAATGCTTTCCTCTTGCAAATAGAATCCGTAATATAATCAACAATATTTATTTATCATATCTATCATCATATCATCCATCATCATTATCATGAAACGAATTATTTATTAGCAATAAATATTTAAAATACATTGAGACAAAGGTATTCGCTTTGATGCTTAGAACAGAAGACCGAATTATTTAATAAATGAAAACCGTATCTATAGTGAGTAGTACTTGGTTAAACCGCCGTATCGCCGTTCTCAACAAACTTCAAAAAGGAGTAGATGCACTTTCGACGAATATTTGTATTTTAAAATCGATATTTTATCATAAACACGACCCTAGTGAACGCATGTTATCCTGATGCATCGGCGAAAATGCACAATCACCGTACACTGAGCAACACGAAGCCACGACACAACACATTGTTGCACACAACAGAGAATATATTGAGCTTGAAAATGATCACTGAACAGATAATGTATAAAGTTATAAAGTTTGGAAAGAAAATTTTCGAGCTAAAGAAAATGTAAATTAAATAAATCCTGAAAGAGAAGCTACAAATACTATAGAACAAATAATTAGCGAGGTTGAGCCAAGAAATGACTTGATCAGCTTCTATAATAATTATTTTACATTAAACATCTAAAATTTAAAAGTATCATCATGAAGTAAAAAACAGTTCACTTCTTTGATTCTTAACCCCAATATTGAACAAAATATATTCTACAAGGACAATTCAATAAAATATGCATTTAGATTGTTGTCTAGGGTTACTAGACAACCTGGACAGTCAGTAAATATACAAAAATCAAAAATGTGAAATAAAAAAGAAAAGGGCTTATTCATTCCTTAAGAGCCGGCAACGCATATAATATGATACCTCGGGTGTTCCAGATTTCCATGGACGGCGGTGATCACTCACCATCAGTGTACGCTATACTTAATGTACAAAAAAATCAGTCAACACCACACATGTCAACCTGATTGATAGTCTATATACGCCTGTTAGAGAACTCATATGACCGGGAATCATTATGCGTTTCCAAAGTTGCTAAAACACTGCTGTTATGAATGTGTATATGTATCAGAATCAACGACGGGGTACCTTAATTACATTTGTGGTAACTGATATACAAATTATACATACATTTTACAAGCCAAATGAAGATTACAACAACTAATGCCGTTAATTTGTTCAATTTTATAACAGCACCTAAAAAAAATATATGATTCGTAACGGCATAAAACCTTTGACCCAAAATGAAAGTACGATTTAAACATCATCGTGAAAAGAAATTCCCGTCAATAATTAAGAACATTGCTCACTTCTTAATTGTGGCAACTTATCAATCTCTTGTATAGGGTGATGATTACGCCACACCATTTCGAATGATGGCATTTTTTGTTCTCGAAGAATCTCTAATGAGTTTATAATTATTGCTGTCCTAGTTATGTTGGTCATGAAAAGCATCTGTTTCCTACATCTTGTTAATGACTCGATCCTAATTAACCCTTTGGACTGAAACGCCCCTTATGTGTTAAGTTTGTAATATGAATCATTCGTAATGTTACATCTTTTCGAGTTTTGAAGCTACAAGAATCATAATGAAAAAATCTTTTATAGACGTACATATAAACAGATAAAAGAATGTTCTTATATAGCATGTGCGACGGGTGCTATGAAATAAACTGTTAAGATTTTATACTCAAAACAATTAACATTGAAAACTATAAATTTGAAAATAGTATGTCTTAAGATTTACGAGAAACATCACAAGCAACAAGAAGACATTAAAATAATAAGCTTTGTTTTAAGTGGTTTCTACTTGACGATCATAAAAACTGTAAACGTCTTTTAAGATGAATAATTATAATGGCTTTAGACCATACTTTAAATTGATGTTATCCTTCAAATAGACAATAAAAGATGAAATTTAATGAAGCTTCTGGTTTTTAATTGGTGTTCAATTCATTCTTAATAACAGAGTTTACCTCTTTAATATATTTTTTTTCTGAACCTTTATAAAATACGCAATGCTTACCTAAACTGCTAAAAATATAAAAGATTGCAAATAATATTTATGAATATAGTAGAATCATGAACAGGTTTCCCACGACAAAGATGCAGAATCCTTAATAATTACTGCCTGTTTGATTACTATCCGTAATTTTTTTTTAATGTTTTAGATTGCTAATTAGCAAAACCAATATTTGCATCATACGCACACTATTTTGAAATTGTCAAAAGTAGTTGAAAAAAAAAACTTACATAACGAACTCATTAATGTTAAAAACAATAACTAACATGACAAGAACATGACTTGATGATTTCTAATAATAATCTTTTATCACTATATTTAATGGCATGTCTACAAGTAATAAACGTAGGTATTGAAATATCCTTGATGGAAGTTAGTATTTGATTCGTATTGTTAATGTTTCCTCAATTAAATCTTTAAAAGCTTTAGATTTAATTTTAGAAATTCAATTAGCTTGGCTCTCATTTGAATATGCTATGAGACCATGACAATAAGATTAGATAGACATTATTCTTGCAGAAACATTGAACATTTCTCACAAGTACCGTTTTTATTATTTTTAAATTAATTCCAAGTGGAGCGGTACTAGTTATGTATTTCATCATTATCAGCCCATTTAAGTCCCCACTGCTGGGGCACGGACCTCCCTCAATCACATGAGGGATAATTGCCATACTCACCACGCTTGGCAGACGGGTTGGCGAGGGTTTTGATATAAATGCAGAGTTTTCCTTTTCTGGGTGCTGATGAGCATGCCAGCAGCTTTACCTTAGTCGCCTTTTACAACACCTCGGTAAGAGTGAGGGTGTCCTTTTCTACTCTACCGGGAACCACTCGGCTAAGTTATTTATTTAGTTCCTACGAAATGAATCGACTCCGTTCCAAAACATATCTGTATAATTTTGTAATTTGTTTGAATATTTTTATTTACTTAGAGTTTAATCGTCAAACATATCTAAATTCTGAAGTCAAATTTAATACAACTTTCCCTTTTTTTGAAACTTTGCATATAGTTATTTGTATTTTATCATTACCAAAAATCTTATCCAGACAACTATGGGAAGCGGTAAGCACGCTGGTTTACCTTCTTCTTATTTTACTTCATATTAAAACCTACCCACTGTGTTTCGCCATATACCAATTGACAGGTTTTTAAGCACTTGTACTTTTAATATCTATGTCACCAAGTACAGCGAGCCATCATGAGTCACCGAACGGCGCCCACTATCGTACGCGCAGGCGCCACTCGGCAATATACATCCTCCGTGATAATCGAACGAGACTGTCACGCCGTTTATATACAGACGATATGATTGGTGTGATCAATCACTTCAAAGGCTTTTCACATTTAATTAACGACACTAACTGTCTATCTATCTAGCAACTAACTACCTATCGTAGCTCAATATCTATCGCTATTAATGGATACCTATTTTCTGCCGTAAACTTCCTTGCATTAAACGACAATTTCCATGTAAATGAGGTTGTGAAGTTTCTTTACAGGTATGATCTAGTTTCGGTATATTTAGAAAATAGCACGATCATAATTAATTTTAATGCTTAGTCTTGTTTACTATTTAGCTTTAATACGCTAACTTTGTTATAAGTAGACTTTTAGATATAATCTGAGAAATAAAATAGTACATATGTAGTATATTATAACCCTATACGTACAATAATGGAATATTTTTTCTTGTTCTGCCGCAACCCAATTTCATAACTATAATAATCACATTCTTTCTTTCGGCTTTCGACTCAAATGAATAATACGGTTTTACCATGTAAGGCGGTAAGTTTGTTTTATTTAAGTGGATAAAATATAACTGGGTCGTAAATCAAAACTTTATTGGTTTTAGAAAAGCAATTTTGTTTCGGCCCTTCGCTATATTATTACTGTGAAATTAATTGATTTTGTAAGTAAATACATAAATATTCTTATTTTTAAACATGTTATCAAATCCTTGTTCATATATGTCCATGGGCAATGATTCAAGTAATCTGTCTTCTCGTTGGCCATGTATCACATAGAACAAAACATCGCAATATATCTACTGTTTCCACATTAAAACATTACTCAGTGACCTAAACATCCATATTAGTCATTAATGAACGCTTTTATTATATTCATGCATTGTATGGTACAACAAAACCTTATATCAAAGGTAATTGATGATAATCTCGCTTATTACGCAAGTTTTGCCTATGGTCATACAGAATCCTGCTTACGTAAATGGAATGACACTATAGCCTCACTCACATGTATAGCCTTGCGCCTACTACGCTCCAAATTTAAACAATCAACGCATGCGTGGAAATGCTAATTCCTAAGCTGGTGTGACGCTCACGCGCATGTTGAGGGTACGGCTTACATGCAAGCAGTTAAAATACAAATCATGACTTAGATCAGAATTATGAAATTATAAATGATGATGATAATTTATGAAACAGAAAACTTAAAACTATTTTCATGTCTCACAAAAAATGCATCTTATAGAAATGCAATTAGAGCAGTATACAGATTACAAGTTTGGAATATATTATCTTACAAATGAATTCTTTCACTAGTAGAAAGTTTCGTTAGCTTTGAGCCTATGCTACATTTCACTCCGGGAAAACTTCCCAAGCCTAAGGACAAATCCAATTTGGTGGGAGCTGAAGGCTAGGAATCTGAAATAAACAATGTTAAAATACAAGAGGACAGGTTAAAGGCATCATCTGATAATGTCAGTTTACCGATGGTGAAAGCTTGTGAACATTTTGAGAACCAAATTGTTAGCTAAATAAATGTGTGTACTAATTTTATACATAGATCTATTTTCTCCGCTAATCTCTAGCATATGAGCCCCAACCTCCCGCTCTAAAGTAGGATAATTGAACAAGCGAACCTGTGGGTGGCGGCCGAAAAACTAGAGAATGACTTTTGCTTTCATTTTACGCTTTGTACACTAAGATACTTAATCTGAATGGCAAATGAGTTTAGACCAAGTAGCTTGTTCAATGTTCACAACATTCGGACCTAACTGTACGTAGGGTAATAAGTAGCCTCAGGGAACGGGATTAACAATGAATTTATAAATAGTTTATGAAATTTAATGCATTCGAAATTAGATTCTATTGCGTTATTATTAGTAAGATAATAAAATATAGACGCCATGACTGTAATCATTAATGGATTAAATTCATCCCACCTCATTACCTAAATGTTTATTGTTGGCGCCATTTCTTCACTTTTATATATTGACTAGGAACATTGATAGTGAACGTATTTTTTTCTTGCTTTTATGCAATGCATCAAATTGATTAAATGAATACTAACTAACTATGCAATGCACTTTTTCACACAATGTATGCAATGTACACTACAAAACGTTCAATGAATGTTACCATAAAGTACCATGATAGTATGAGGGAAGCAAACAAGAACGTGCATCAAATGCGATACATCGAATCTCGGAACCCTCATTTTAGAAATCGGTCAAATCGGCCATAAGAAGTATCTGTCCGGTGGTCTGCGCCCGCGGCTGTAGATGATAGCTCGTAAATTGTAGATCAATGGATGTTTCGTTTTTCTTTGTGTACTTTAGTAAACGGTACACTCACGTAAATGCCGAACCCATTGGAAACCTCACTTTGTAGAAGAGGTTTAGTTAGGTATATTTGTTTGTCCTGTTGTACAAGATATTTGCTTGGCCATATAGCTTTTTTCGGAGAAAAGAGATAAATGAGAAAGTGAGACCACTGTCGAAAATGGATGCTCGTCCATTACACCAGAACGAACAGAGATAATTAAATTTATCAGTTACATAATATGCGTATATACATATAAATTTATATTAAATTAAAATAAATACAATATTAATTACAATTATAAATTAATATTATATTAATCCATTTCACGTTCATAGGCTATTCCCAAAAAGGTAACATGATGTACAGGAACATAATTGTAACACCTTAACTTCATTCATTAATGCAATAAACGTATTTGACTTTGACTTTGAAAACAAATACGTTTCCGTTTCCTTTTAGGAAGATAACTCATAAAGGTTAAGAGACATTTCTCAAAAGATCATAACTAAAACTCGTTGCAGACTTTAAACCCAGCTACAAATCAAATCAGTAGTTTTCAGAAAATCAAAAATATACCTACAATATAGTCCTCGTCAGTATAGTCGTCCTAATCTTAACGATAATTATTAAATATGTTAGTTTAAATGTATTATTAAATTTAACGTCCTTTTCAAACTAAACACTGAGTCATTTATTCGATAATTAAAAGAAACATCAACATAAACCTCAGAATCAGACCTCTTAAAACAATTATTCCATCACCATCAATAAAGCCATTCACAAACCCATGTCTTTCAAAACAAATTGCAAATTAATTCGTTGTGATCTGACAACACAGCATACTTCCACCTGCGAATTTTCTGTCGAGTAATCTTTAAATTAATTCATTACGAGGCTGAATTCAATGGATTCTTGTGGTCCACTTTCAAGACTTAAATTGGAATAATTTGAGCTAATAATAAGTCTAGACCGGCAGCAGTCTGCATTTTTGTGTGAATCACCAAATACCTCCATCCGATGCAGCTTAGGTAAGAATTTAGTCACTTGCGCTAATATGTTTGCTAAGTCATTCAAATATGGACTTAAATGCATTAGCATAAGAGTCGAGTTGTAACCATTTCATTGAAGGTGACCATATGCTCTTGTGAGTCATGTGAGAACTTTTTTAAAGTATATTACATGCATTTAAACCGGTCGTAAATGTACAGTTTAAGTGGTATTTGTGTAATTCTCTAAGAAGTAAACCGATTTTATTATTGGAAGTCTCCATGTAAGTCATTTATGGTACTACTCACCAACACTTCGTGATACCCCAGAAAATAATTGTTTATTCTTTATAAGTCTTAATGTAGGCGGTATGATGTTGCTTAATTTATTTATTTGTGAAGCTTCAATGACCTCATTAAGCAATGGGGATAAGCTTTGGCCTGCAAAGAAGCAAATTTCTAAAATAAAACGAATTGGAGTTGCGATGAAAAGATTATTGCGACCAACTAAATGTAGGTAACTCTGCTTTACAGTCTAAATCAATAATAGTTAAAATTAATCACAATATTAAATTGCTTTTAAAGAAGTTGGAATTAAAATTCTTTATCTAATTTGATATCAGACCTGAAGGATAGATCTGTGTAATTAAACTTTTTGTGGCATTAAGATCAATCAACCTACTCATTTTCACAGTGTAAAAACTACACAGTAGCATAACAGCGTCAACTGTTTCACCGACACAGTAACCTTGTGAACTCAAAGTTATCCAAAGTTTGACTTAACGTGACGTAACGTGATAAGAAAAATCAGTTTAATGTCCGCAAAAATTTCAAATTCTTTGATAAATCTTGCGAGATTGTAATATATTGACAAATTGTGTTCATCCAAATGATGCTGTATTCCAATTTAGTACCTACTGAAGACACAAAAAGCTCTCTTTGGACGGTTTAATTTCTTGATAGACGAATGAAAATTATTTTTCCATGTAGGACACCGAAAGTACTTGCGTGACTAAATTATCTTCTAAATCCTATACATAAAGCTTAAAGGTACTGGGTTCAAATGTAAGATATTCACTTCAGACTGATAAAAACATCTAATACCAAAGAAACTTAGTTTGCAACACTGAAATGCAAGTCTACTGGTAATATTACACTGTGCCATATATGTGTAACGTTACCTTCACTTAACACTTTCTTGGGAATAAGTTGTTTAATCATTAATCAAAGGTAGTAGTTTCTTGTAATGGAAGCAAAACACCACCTGAGGATATTCAAATAGTTTCTATAATAAGTTAAGAGTTGAATTTTTTGGTGAACGAACACGGCACTTTCGTTTTCGATGTCATCATTTCCATAAATAAAATCTTAGTCATAGATGAAACACGTTATCAAATAAATAATGAGCGAATCATGATGTATCAATTTAATATCTTTAGATAATTTGGTAAGTTTAAGAAAAAGCTAATGTACCTAAGATGTCTATCGACACATGGTATCCATTTCAGAAGCGTTTTGCACCAAGATCCTCTTATCTGGGGATTCTATCGGAAGACCATAGATGCGGTGGAAGGACGAATGAGGCAAGGCACAAACTCGATTCAGTTAGACGGCCTAATTTACGACCGAATCGGAGTTTCTCTCTCTTTCACACGCGCTGTGTCTCTCCTTTATTTTAATGCGACAGGTATATACTCGTTCGTTATGGGACGGCTTTAAATTAGGCCACCTGGTTACTCAAAAGAATTGGAGAAGATTGAAGGAGGCTTATACAAATATATTAGAATAGGATAAGATAATGATGATACTTATAATGAGTCAAACTAAGAGCTTTATAATTCAAACAAATGATCTCTTCTTCAAACTTGTTGCTCTGGAGCCTGGGGTACGCTTAGACCATGATTCTTGATTTGGGGAGTATGGTTATTACAATGAAGCGACTGCCGTCTGACCTTAGCATCTCTTATACAGGGGAACCAGACCAACTGAATAATGGTTACACGTTTTAGAGACTATCTGAAACGCGCAGGATTTTTCACGATGTTTCCCTCACCGCCGAGCTAATGATAGAAATACGCACAAAGACTTAAAAAATCCAGAGGTGCATTTTTTTAGAGGTGCATGCTCTGAATCGAAACCGTACACCCCGTATAGAAGGCGCGTTCTGTTCAACTGAGCTACCATCGCTCGATATAATTCAACTAATGATATATTAGCTAAAAAGAATTCTATAATGGCGAAGCCATATAAGTCAAGTGTACCCAAAAAGGTAAACACAGATATAAGCATTTCTTATTCTAAAGTAGTCAATTATTTTGTAAATCAATAAGAAGACCTCCTAATCTTACTATTGGTTAGTCATTATCCAAAGACATTTGTAATCTTAACCTTGTATTTTGCCATTTCACAGCATTTCATTGATTTCTGTGTAGGCGTTTCTTGTTTCCAGCTGATTCATCTCGGTTCTTTATAAGACTTTATTGTTCAAACATTGGCTTCTTATTCATGTTCATGGTCACCTTTCACTTTGTTTTTTGTAAAGTGCAAGTGTCGGATTGCATCAACATTTTCAAAGTAGTAAATTAAGCTCTTTGGTATTATGGTTTTCTTGAAATCATGGTAATTTTGGAGGTTTTTTTATTCATTATAATGATTTTTTTTTAATTTTGCTACAAATTAATGCATGACAATCATCTATAGCAAAATTATAAAAAATAGGCTATCAATCATTTTAATCTTGCTGAAGATGAATGTGACATGAATGCGGAATGTGTACAAAATAAGCCTAAAAATCTTAAGTCCTTAATTATTATAAAATTAATAATCTTAATTTCATTACAATCAAGAAAAATCTGATGGCAGCGCCACAGACCCGTAAAAGTGCCCACCGAAACACCACAGTAAATATTAAAATAAATATTTAATAGTCTATATTTTTGCATTGTTATTTTAGTAAACAGCAATTGATGATTCTAAAATGCTTAACATTTCTTGATCATTAAAATTTTAAAAGTTTTTCAATTCACAATGGCATGAGTCATATGTAACTCTCACCTTTGAAGGGTTAACAGTTAGGAGATCGAGGCGGGAGACGCTACTACAAAAGATATAGACACAAGATCGAATTTAGCTGATATTGCAGCGCGTAAATCAACGAACTCTTCGATATCAATATCAGCTGGAGACGACCATCAGTGTATTTTTTGTGATGTAGCTGTCAGTAAACTGCGCCCTTCATGCACACGAAAAAAATCTCCAACGCACTTTTTTAAAAAATTCAGCTCTCTTGTTTTTAAGGTCACTAGATGATCATCGAAACACAAGTCCTGTTTTACTATTGGCATTCAACTATAGTACGATAAGTGTAAACAATCCTTATAATACCTACACATAAGGATACAAGACAATAAATTAAAATTTAAATAGACTTGTTTATTCCCATAAAGTGGAAGTCATCAATATTCATAGAGTTTGCTTAACCAAAGTTACTAGATCAATATCTTTTACGTGGATACGCATTAAAATCCCGTATTTCTTGCAAAATGAGACGTGAATTACTTAAAACCCTAGTTTTATACGCTTGTCAATATTAGCACATTGCGACAAATCACTCTTGAAGAAACTTGTCTTCTTCATATGTGTTATTAACTGACACGGCTTTTGATGCGTTTCGCATCTGTAATTTAATACCATCTGTTTTAACTTTGGAACTTATTTTTCGAGTAATGATTCTCCAAAAATTCTCTAAAGACCTATTTTTGTTTCAAGTAAATAATCTTTTTTTGTGCTACCTAGGTTATATTTATAAAATGATAAATATTAAAAAATGGTTTTATAATTACTGTACTAAGATCTCACATAAGGGTTTAATTATGTTTAATTCTCATATATCCTCAATTATCGCCAATTAGCTTGCCTTTAAAGGATTTGTGCAATAAATTCTTCGAGGTAATCTTTACATAGACAGATATTAATACATGTATCTATTAGTATAAGCTAGCAAAACTGTCTAGAATAAACAAACAACAAACAAGTAACCTTAGTGGCGTGCGGTTTCTGATATAATTATATTGAATTACATTACAAGATTATATGACATACCTAGTCCCTAATGAAGTTGCTACATGTATACCAATTCGTGTAAAATAATACCAGTCTTCGAAAAATTCAATAGGAATTCTGTCTAAGGATTTTGTTTATTTAACTGCCCTATTTTAAGCAAAAACCTCGATAAATAAAAATTGTTTCTCAGAATCATCATCATCTTTGCAGTTTAGTCCCGGTTGCATCCCAAGCTTTCGCTCCGGAGCCCGAGGTCCGCTTTCCTGCTTCTACTACTCCACTTCGCACGATCTTGTGCATCCAATGTAGTCAATTTATTGGCACACATAACCTCCCTTACGACGTCAAGCCACACCTTTCTAAGTCTACCCCTTCTACCGGGGTTCTAAGAATCCCGTTATTTAAGTATAAGATAAACTGATTTCTTTCACCCTAAAGTTTTAGAGCTAAGTTAAATTAAGTTATTATAAGTTAAACGTATTATCATCTTCATTCTTCTACTTTCGACCATACATTTCTTTGCCTTATATTATTTACCCAGGTGTAGGTGTACTTATTACGTGTTTGTCTAAGACGCCGAAAGAGACGTGACCGTGGATTCTCGTCTGTGACTCAGTTTTGTGTTTTTATACGTCTGCACGAAGTCTGAAGGCCGGAAAGAGTATTCGGTTTTGGAATTTTGTTCGAAATGACTAGGTATGTTTTTTTTGACAATAGGTCAATGAACTTAGAAAGGAAGAAGTATGAAACGGATTTGTTCAAACTGATTATGAATTGACAGAACATTTTTTAAACATTTTGGAAACAAAGCAGCGACTAACCATCAATACACGGCCAATTAGAGATTCGCGCGTGATTGTTAACTAATTTTGCAGTAAAATTAATATCTATATTTTAAAAGGAAGGCGTGTTAGTCACAGTTCATGGTCATTTCACGTAGTACTTTTTTCCTTAGTATCGGAAAAATAATTCAGCTGTTTTCGTTAGATGGGCCTAGTAAAAAGCAGATGTAGCTTTAAAAACCAATCAAACAGATGGTTCGGCGTTGTTTCGGTAGATGTCACTATGCATTTTTACATCGCGCCAGATAAGCGTGTTTCCGAAACAATAACCTCAAGCCGCCTGCCCACATTGGCAATTTAAAAAAGTACAGAATCTAAACCAGACGTCCAGCAGGTATTGGGAATTTTGGATTGTAGCAAAATAATGATTTCTGATATTTTATTTAATCGTCTCCCTGGCTGATTCTTGAATGTGGCTGTACTGCATAGACGTTGAATATAGGTCGTTTTCCTCTAGATGGCGCTAGCACTGGCTAGTCGACTGATGCCTCTATCTCAGTGTATATATGAGTTACTCTATGGTTACAGTATTTATAACTCAAGGACAGCAGAACTGATTTGGTTGAAAAGTGGCGGTGGGGTATTTTAGAAGCAGGGGAAGGACATAGGATACTTTAATCCCGAACTTCAGGTTCCTGTGGTATACTCAAAACCGAACACTTTTTGTTATACTAAAGGCGACAAACGAGCGAGCAGAAGGACCACCTGAGGCCTTACCATGAGTTTGAAATACTATCCTCGTTATCCAAAACTATTTCTGTCTCTTTCACATGCACCACAATGAAAGGGACAAGGCGATAGTTTTCGATAGCGAGAACAGTTTTTCAAACTCATGATAAGGGTACAGATGGTAAGCAATTGCCGCCGCCCATGGACACCCGCGACACCAGTGGAGTCACAAGTGCGCTGCCAACCTTTACCCCGTATTGGGCCTCCGGTGCCCTCACTCATGCAGCGCAACACAGGACAGTACTGGTTCACGCCGGTTTTCTATGAGGCCGTGGTATTACTCCAGTCGAGCCGGCCCATTCATGCCAAAGCGAGTCTCTCCCACGAGTGATGAGGTATAAATGTAAGTGGGTGGAGGAACAGAGGACGGCTGAAGTTTTCCGAGAAGTTGTAACCCCGAAATTGTTTAAAATAGATCCGGTTTAATAGATAAAAATTAAAATCGATTGGCGTCGATAGTGTCCCCTACCTGTCATCTTGAATATTTCTATCGTCACTCAAATGCAGATGTTAAAGCTATAAATAACTTTAAAATAAACGGAATAAATCATAAACAGCTAAGCAAGCCATACACAAACATTTACAAATTTATTTCCTCCAAATTCTATTCCCATTACACCATATTTGTCACTCCCAAAATAACTCCAACATAATCCATATATGTCTGTTTATTTTTGTTGAGATGATGAACGCCTCCCACAAGGCTGGCCTTTGAAGCGATTGGAGTTATGGCTGATAAACTGACCTTAAATCAAAGTTACGATGCCCAGACGCATTGAACGACAAAGTATTCTGTAGGGATGGTAGAGATTTAAGATCAAATAGGAACGGGAAAAGCACTTGAAACTCGTAAAAAGTCTAATGATTTGGTTCAGCGACACATCATGACTAATCATCAGCACAAGGAAAGAGCAATTTTTTTTTTAAATAAAATACATTTTTATTCACGCCCTGATGGTCTAGTGGGTTAAGTACCGGGCCGTGATCTCGGGGTCCTGGGTACAATTCCTGGGTCGAGCGAAAAGTTTCGAATTTTTCGAACATAGCTCGGGTTTGTGATCACCAATACGCATTCGGCAACCCACCATAGTAGCGATAAGCATGCAGTGGGACAGTTTATAGGCTGATAGGTACTTAACTTCTTTTTTTTACATTTTTATTGTTCACTTATAAGTACAATTTAAAACTTAAATTCTATTTATACCAAATTAACATTCTTATATTTGTACCTGAACTAGGTTTAGGTGTCTTCTCTGCCTTTGTACTTTTTTTGTTAATTCCTTGTTACTAATGTAATTATAAGTCATACTAACAATAATGGATCAAATGTAATCTTTAAATTGAAATAAATTATTAACCTGTATTTCAGGCGGAAAAGTAAAAAAAAATAGTATAATTAATACAGTGTTAAACATGGTACTTATTTCAAACCACGCTTTTTGAGTTCATTCACTAGTATAATACATTAATATAATATAAAAACTCGTTTTATAGTTTAAAAAAATATAACATTTGAATCTCATCTTATTGAGGTCTAATTATCTTGTTGTTGCTATAAATAAATAGGTTATAGTATGAATACATAAATTCATACAATATCTTAATTATTGACTTAATTCTTTAGAAGCTTAAGCACTTGTGTTACGAATATCGGACAATAATATTTTTTCTCCAGTTTGCCATTTTTTTCGCTTTTCTACTGAATGGTATTGCTATTGATTAAGACAAAATATAGATTTTGTTAGTATTCTTAAAGATTATTTTTTTTGCTCGGAGAGGTGTTTGTGGCTTGCCTCTTTATTTAACGTCCACCTATGTTGGTAACCCTACGAAACCTGAACCAGTACAGATAATATTCCTCACACTGACTGCTCAGTTTTTTGACATTTTTATGTTTATTTCGCGACCGTGTAGTAAATTCATCTTTACTTTTGTTGCAGGTAATTTGAACGGATAGTGACAAGTGTCCTGTTATTAACATTCTTTGCTGTGGTAAGCTGGATTTATTGTAAATATCGTGATTCGACAACCGACAACCGCTGGAGTAAACGAGTTCTGGATTGGAGACCGCGTCTCGGTAAACGGTAGTGAAGAGCGTCGTCAGGGCAGATGGAGTGACGATCTGCACAAAATGACTGGCTGGAGCCATCTCCAGCCATCTCCATCCATATGCGTGCGAGTTGTCCAAAATCGATCGGGGTGGCGAACATTTATAGAGATCTATGTCCAGAAGTAGAGGGGAAGAGCATGTGACCAAAAGAGATATATTTTTAATGTGATAGTTGGCAGATGCGTGAGCGAATTCCGCTGCCCATACACACCCGCGACACCATTGGAGTCACAAATGCGCTGCCAACCTTTACTCCGGATTGCCTTTACTCTCACTCATGCAGCGAAACACAGCACAGTATTGCTTCACGCCGGATTTCTTTGAGGCCGTGGTATCACTCTGATCAAGCCGGAACATTCATGCCAAAGCGTGGCTCTCCCACGAGTGATCAGTAGGTGTAAATGTAAGTGGGTGGAGGAACAGAGGACGGCTGAAAAAGAGATGGATGGATTATGTGAAGAATGACATGATGGAATAAAAGGGTGGATGATTTCTATGACGGATGACAAGAATGTATGGAAGGGGAAGACATACTTTTTTTTACCCATTAGAAATGTGTTATGCATATCCATCTGTCTGTAAACGGATGGATTATATCGGACTCTCCTCTAGCGACGGCTTCTCCTAACGAAGTCGGCCAAAGGCATACCGACTAAAACTCCTGGGACTCTCCCTCATCTGTCCATGAGGGGGCGAGTGATATGGGCCCAAAAAAAGGCTCCGCCTTTCACCACGTCACAAAAAGATACTGCGCCGACCCCAGATAACCTGGGATCAGGGCAGGAGGATGATAATATGCCCATCAGTAGATGGTTCTGCATCTGCTATGAGGCTTCTAACCACCCACATTCGTAATAAACCCAGCGAGACGCGTCTTAACTAAGCATCTGGAGAAATACAGTGCCTCGTTAAAGCTGGTTTTACAACTAGCTATAACAATTTCACACGTTAGGCAGACCCCACTTTCACATACAATAGGGTATATGACTAATAGGGTATATGACTAAGCTCAAGATTTTACAAAATATTAATATTTTATCAAAATATAGGTAAATATGTGCCAATGGCAAAAAATCTCAATTAAAAATATAACGTCTAGCCGGTTTTATGGTCATTCAAAAATTCATGGGCAAGTCCATTTTAAAAGTATGAAATTATTAAAAAATAATTATACCATTGAATAATCCATACAATTTGCACCAACTATTATAATAGAACCATTGACATAAACGAAACATTTGATATAACTACCATACAAAATTCAAATGAAATGCATACAAAATACTGTCGTGTGACGTCACATCTTAGTAGCCATTTGTATGGAGCGTTTTGGGTTTGCCCAAAATAATGTGATTTTAAAGTTGTGATATCTCAGGTAGTTTAAATGAGAATCAAGTGATTCTTTCAACGATGTTTCTATCATTGAGAGGTCTTTTGATTGCAAAAAAAAAAAAAAAAGTCATATACCGTATTATTTCAAGAGCCATTGGCAAGTAAAGCAATTACAGCACAATCCGCGTACCGCAATCAACATTTAACATAGTTCGTGATCGGACATATGGTTTTAAAGTTCAAACCTTTCGTAGGGATGTCTACTCGTACGTACGTACTACTGTAAACGTATCGATTTTATGTGCGGTCGCGGTCAAAAAGTGTTTACCACCATAAGGATCATAATCGCACGCCCACATGTAGGTGATAAGTTCTACTAGTATATGTCTATGACATAATATTGATTATGGATATAGTGTCTTTTTTAATTATATGAAGCTGACAGTTAGCAGCTAATAGAGTAACGGCCGCAATCAGAGACATCATTTAAGATAATGTTCATTAACTTTAGTATCGGTAGTCTTTATGCGTATCGAAATAAGTGACGATATTTTTTCTTAAGTAGCCAACTAAGTTAATCAACGACTCTGAATGTGGCAGTAAGATAAAGTCACACAACCCTTATTAGGCGCGTGACAAAAACCAAAACTAATGCTATTTATTTTACAAGTGTCAGTATTTTGTTCCTGTTCAAAAAAAGTTCAAAGGACGTTCAAATAAATTTGATGACAAATGTCATGTCATTTCAAAGAAATTAGGTTTTTTTTATGGCTGCTTCTGTGCTGTATCCTCTTTATGTGTCTTTTTTCATATTTACTTTAAAAAGATAATATGTAACTTGATATGGCATTTTTGACTTAAGTGAAAAAAGTGTAATATAGATTCAGATTTCAAAACTGGTAAACACTTTTTGACCGCCACTGTCAAAAGATCTATACAAAATTAACATTGGAAACCACTACATTTACTCTTGCGTATTATTGTATAGTTTAGTGACTGCACTACTGAGTAAGATAAAGCTAATGTACCTGAGATGACACATGGTATCCATTTCAGAAGCGTTTTACACCAAGATCCTCTTATCTGGGGATTCCATCGGAAGACCATAGATGCGGTGGAAGGACGAATGTGGCAAGGCACAAACTCGATTCAGACGGCCTAATTTAAAGCAGACGTTACGACCGAATCGGAGTTTCCCTGTCTTTCACACGTCCTGTGTGTCTCCTTTGTTTGGATGCGACAGGTATATTAAGCCACCTAGCTCCTAACTAGCCTGGAAATTCGTTAGTTTGGGGCAATGTTTGTGATGTATGCTGATGTACTTTTGTCTCAATAAAATGATTGCATTTTTATCACACACACACAGTAGAGCATAGTTTATTGGGGAATCATATGGGCCGCAAGCTCATGTGCCTATTTTTTTAAAATTAAATAAAAATCAAAAGCTCGTTTCAAATACCCATCAAGATTATTTTTTTTAATTTCTTCTTCTTCTTCTATCTTAAAAGCCGCCAGTTTCTTGAACTTCTCTCAATCATTTGCGAGACGGAAGAGTTATTCTAGAATCAGAAATTTGATATTTCAAATTTCGAATGCGAACGATTCGATAATCTATATTTACGTTCTAAAACAAATCGACATCCCTACAACGGGTTATTTTGGATCCGAGAGAAGTTTATCCATATGAATGATTAAGTTCCGGTTGGAACCTTCGAGAATGCCCTATTTGAATCGTGCGTTTAATGTAATTACTAGCTCTTGTAATTTATCGAACAGCCCTCTCATTCCTCCAGGCATTTTTCATTATCTGTTCGTGCCTCATATGTACTGAATCAATTTTAATACCGCGAATGTTTAGTGACTAATCTTTGACATTATACATGTTTAATACTGACATTACTACTACGACGACACTACAACAGCTACAAATTAGGGACCTTCAAAAGAAGAGCGTACTCTTTTTTAAAAAGGCAGGCAACAACACACTAGCAATTCCATCCGATAACAATAAACTGTTCTATACTTCAAGGTAGTGTGTTGGAGTGTGTGCTCTTCCTCGTATACATCAACGAACTGCTTAAAATCATAAACACAACTAGTGCAATATTTGCCGATGACGTGTCGTAACTTTACAAATTTGAAACCGCAAATGAAACAGAAGTAGAGCTAAAACAAATATTGACAAAAATTAAAGAATGGCTAGAACAAATCAATTTACACATGAATTATAGCAAAACCAGGCTTATAAAATTTAGGCCTCACCAAAAACGCAATTGAACATAAATAAAGAAATTGACAATCATAATATAGAAACTGTATCTGACTGTACCTTGCTGGGACTGGGAATTGACTCTCATTTTAATTGGAAAAGCCATATACTAAAGTTGCAAAACAAACTATTTCGTT
>JADPWL010003128.1:14153-24153 GCA_019059595.1 Marasmia exigua
TTGTTTGATGAAGGAACGAAGATAAAACTTACGTCTCACTATAAACTGAAGACTTGCAGCGGTGGTAAATAGACTTGAAGAAAAAACTTCACTTGTACTAGTATCTGAGTTGAATCGTGCGTTGAATGTAGACACTAAGTGAAGCTCCAATCGAGAAATTTCCGATGAATTAAAAAATGACAATTTCACATAATATGTTAGGGTTGTCGCTAATAGTTTTTTAGGAAAAACATCATCGCCCACGTGTTGTGATTATTGAAACATTATTTTGAAAATAATAAAAACTTATGGGTATAACCCGCGACTTCGTCCTTAAGAACTATAGTTTTATTTTAACCGAATTAGCTTAAAGGTTTTATCCTACCAGTAGAGTTGTATGAACAGATAGCTGAATAATTTAGAAAATAACACAAATTATACACAAACTTTCGTTTATTTATTTTTTCTATTTTCTGACTCGTTGTTTAAAGCATTATTAAACAATGATCCTAGTAAATTATACTTTTCAAAAAGACATCCATAATACATTTAGCGATGAAAGAAAGCCAAGAATATCATATCAGAGAAAGTGATGATAACTTATATCTAGTAAATAAGATGTGTCTGAACATACAGACAGGCAGACTCAAATTGCATGTATACCTTGTTTCATGATGTTACCTAGATAAACAAAGGTTCCAGGTTCAAATCCTGGTCGGATATATAAATATTTTTTTTACCTTGTTTGGGTTTTGTAACAATTTTTTCGTCTTTTTTAAAATTTTTAATGTGTAATTATTATAAGTTAACACCGAAAAAAAAATGATTTTTATAGAACAAAATATTGTTTACGTTATAAGTGTATGCGCATCGCGTCATATGCCCATCGTAAATTTAGATGACATAAACAAATCCTGCATCGCGATATGAAAGTTTTAGTTTGGAGTTTGTATATACATATACACAATCACTTTAGTAGGAGACGGCCGCTCAGAACGAGTGTAGTAGGTCTAGGGTGTTATCTGAGACTTCTGTAATGATAGTTATTAGCTTGGTACGGCCAGCCGAGCTGATTTCAGAATCAGAGCAGACTCTCTCCACGTTTGTGGTAAAGCCCCAATGAAAATGAAATAATGAGAAATAATAAGAAAACGCACAATAGTAGTCTCCGGACTGACAAGTTGCATCGAATCGAACGAAGCCACGACTAGTCCGGAGATGTAAACCCAATTAAAATTAAGTGGGTGGAGAGATATGAGCCAAGCTGGTACAGAAAAATTCTTCTGTGTGTCTACTCGAGGCAAGCTGCTCACTCGCTAGTTTAATTTTTGAATTGCTACAACTATCTAAGAACTGAGTTCTATTTGATATCTGAAATGCGATTTAAGAGGTGAAATGAATTTGAGCTAGCTTACATTAGATATTGGTAACGTACAACTCATTAACTCACACATTAAAATGTTAATTAAGTTATGGAGTTATTGGACATTGTGCGAACGAGTGTAGTTGCATTGCGACCGAACAATAGCTGTCTACTAAGTTAAATTAAGTGGGTGGAGGGACATGAAGCAGACAAGTAGGTGGAGGGACCTGAGCCAAACTGGTACAATAAATACAGCTGTGAATCTACTCTACACACACTCACGAGAGACCAAAATTCACTACAAAATCGTTTGCTTAGGAGTTATTGGGAAAAAACCGTATTTAAAATCAACATTTATCTACAAATGAGGGATATTGGGAAGACTAACGATCGAGTGAGGCTGCGGACGCGTCGCAGACGTACGCGGCCGACACGAGTGAGTTAGAATTCCCAATATCCCCCACTACTCTAATTCTATGCCTGTTTTTAATAACATTGCGTCAAACGATAAGCTCGGAGCTGTTAAATAAAAAGCAGGATCTAACTGATATTTTTTCTTGCAAATCGCTCTAAATTTTTCAAAAATATCTGTTAATAGAAAAACATCAGTTTTAAGATATAAATCGGTGTATTCTCCCATGTTATTTATTTTAAAAGTATCTCAAACCGTTTTCGCGCGTAAATAATCTTCATCACTGATACCCTCATCAGTTAGTGTATTGTGAAACTTTTCTTTTGGAGGTAGTTGTCTCTCAGAAAACAATCTCCATGATTCCATGTGATCGTAGGGATACACGCCTTTACGAGTCATCAGAATAAATTCATATTCTTTCGAGAAATATTATTTTAAATGTATAAAATCATTTTTATCTAAACCATTTGCTAATTTCTCCAAACTTGTGCCCAAAAACTTAAAAGAGTCCACAAACCTAATTTGAGCAAATTTGCCGTCTTCTATCTTCACAAATTTTGTAAACGAAATATAGTTTTCTTTGTTCTTAGGTATTACTTTTATGGGACCTAAACTATCAGCTAATTCCTTAATGAACAGATGGCAATCATAGCCTGCTAAATTATGAAAGAAAACGGGAACTAGCTTAGGCAAACTGTATTGTAAATTGCAATGCTGATGAGCAGCACCTCGGTAGCGACCTGTCAAATGAAAGCAAAAGGTTATTGCAGATGTGGCAGACTTCAGAACGAGCAAACATTTCGGCATCTTCCTCATTTAAAACCATGGGTACCTCAACACTTAAAACATCACAAATTCTTTTTATATCTTTATACAAGTATTCTAGAAATTTTTGGACACAGTCATTTCCGCGATATTGTACAAAACGATTGAGACTACTATCACAGGAGCAAACAATATAGTAAGCAAAGGCCGCGGGCAAGTGCTGTTTGTGATTTAAGGTGAAACTATTGTTTGAATCCGGTTCACAGGTCATTATCGGAATAAGTAAAGTTTCAAAATCGGCATATACAACAAATGGAACGTCTTGTTTGCGATTAAAATTTTTGAAATGAAGACAGCTACCTTGTCGGGGAAGAACGGTGGACACACCGCCGCAAATGTGTTCGTCAAGTTTATTTTCAGATGAAAAGAAGAGCAAACAATCATCACAAAAATATAACGCGCCATGATGTTTCGTTATTTGAGTACGAACAAGACGTGACAAATTCTTTATTAAAACGTAGTGTGATTTATTTCCAATTTCTAATAAGAGCAGATTGATTCTAACTTCTCTTTTGAATTCAGATCTATAAAATGGTCCTACAATGCGACCATTTTTAAAGAGTAAACGTTTATGCTTAAACTGGTATTATTTTTTTCAAATGTTTTTATATCCGCAAAAGTAGCGGGAAAGTCACATATATTATCAACATTCAGAACATCAGCAAAATGAGGATAAGATGAAGTACGATCACAATTGGTTTTAGCAGGATAGAGCGCTGCTACAATACTCCATAAAATACAATAGTTGTCTTTGTTTCGAACATTAATACAAGCTTTTTCTTTTTAAATTTAATGGCAAATCTATATAAGTTGCGCCGGAACCGCATAATGGATGGAACTTATTTATGTTTATTTCAATATAAACATTGTTTAAAAATGCCCACCCACTGTCACGGTCTTGGAATTCTTCGACCTTCTTACACAACTTGTCAACGATGGTTTCAAATAGCTGATTGTAATTGAAGTTCCGATGTATTATTAAATTCTCGGTAGCAAACGATTTCATTTCTGCACTACTACTTTTGAGTAGAATGAAATTAGCAAAAAACTCTAAGTTTATTTTTATGCTGATATACTTGTATAATAATTTGTTTATAAGCATTAATAATTTATCACGTATACTACGTAAAAATGCGATCGGTGTGGACGATTCATGTTCACTGGTTGCAAGTATTCTATAGGAAGTGATTCGACCTTTGAATGCAGAAGCGATACTAAAAATTCCATCTTCGATCGAACTTACGCATTTATTTTTATGCGCTCGACTTTGCAAATGTCCAATCCAATGTTTATTTTTCACGGCTAAACAACAAGCTGTACATTAAGGCATGGTTATAATTAATATTTAGTAAAACTTACAAGTTACTTCTAGCTGAAATAAATATTTAATTAAACCTAAAAGCGTTGAAACACATTCAAACTACAAGTATGGTTTTACGACCGCGCTTAGTCTGTGTGTTGGTAACCCACAACACAAGCAAGGTCGTCGAGCCGTGCTGAGCCAAGGGTCTCGCTTGAATGTACTTGCTTGAACGTCTTCCAAACACTTCACTCAATTAACTAACTAAAAATCCCTAACTTTTATAGCCAAAACAATCAAATCTAAAGTTTATTGTGATAAAAAATAATGACCGAACTAAGTAATCTAAACTAATAATCACCTAAACTTATAGGAACCAATTACTAACCTTAACCTACAAAAACTAATTATTTGAACAAAATTTGATGGGTTTGACTATAAAACATTAGAAATTAGGAATGAAAAATGAAAATTAAATTTATTATTTTATCTAAACTATGTACGCTCCTCTGGCGCCGTCTTGAGCGCGTCTCGGGTGTTATACACCCACACCTCTACGTAATATCCGCCCGCGATCTGAGCCACCTTCCGCACGGGCGCCGTTTGCAACCTTAGTTGTCAGGCTGCTGTCCAACTTGCGGCGCTCGCTCTGCTGCTGGGCGGATTCAGCGGTTGCGTCTTCGTCCGATAGCAGTCCGAACAAATCCTTACTGTTCGACAACGATCTGTAAAAAATAATTATTAACGTAAATGACCATCCTTTTCTACTGCAGATACATACATATAATTAGACAGCACAAACCTATCATAAATTATGATCGAACATAACCATATATTTGACGATGGGAGAGAAGCATTTCGACATTTATGGATCAGCATGACCGTATTACCGCGGTCTCACAGAAAACCGGCGTGTAGCAGCGTTCGTGTTGTGTTTCACTGCGTAAGTGAGGGTACCAGAGGTCCAATCCTGGTTGGTAGCACACAGTGACTCCACTGGTGTTGCAGGTGTCCATGGGCAGCGGCAATCGCTTACCATCAGGTGATCCGTTTGTTCATCTGCCACCTATCACATACGAAAACAATAACAATACATGTTGTATTTACCGTTGCGTAGAGTTAGATTTCTTTTTCGGCACTGCTGGCGGAACAGATTCGCACTCAGAATCGGATCTGGAAAAAATACAAGAAGTCAATAAATAATGTTGTTAAACAATCGAAAGTAAAATTGTCAGTATATCAACTTTGGCTGCGTCCCTAGTCATAGCGCATCGCGGATGCGGAGCGAATACCGTGCGAGTGGGACTCGTATGGAAATACACATCGAATTCTACATACGTGGTGCGCTTTGAAGACATACCTTAATGTCGTAGGCGCAGTCTTCCTCCGTTTCGTATTCTTGCGTGAGGTCGCGGCTCTAGCAGAGGAGGTTGAGCTTCCTCCAAGTATGGTTTCAAACTCTGAATCCGACCTGCAATGAAATGAAAGAATGAATGAAATAATGTTTGTACATCAAATGAAATATCTCAGTCTTTCATATAAAATCATTGTTCATCTGACAGAATCTGTCTCGTTATGGTCAGTTAACAAGTCATGTGCTGAGAACTGTAAAAAAAAAAGGTTTATTAAACTTACATTTTACCTTGTGAGTGGTACTCGAGCAGACTTGAGAAACACTTGAGCAGCACTTAGACGGCTCTTGAGCAGCACTTGGGTAGCGGTGTGCAGCAGATCAGCGGACACTAGCAACTAAACGTTGTAGCACTTGGTACTTGTTGTCGATAATGTGGTGATAATCAATGCTACGCCCGATTTTAATAAGCAATTACTGCTTAGGTTGCTTAAATGCATAGGGCTGTCTACATAGTGATTTCCGTAGTAGCTTTGCAAATAAAATGAAATGTGTCCGAATTGGTCATGATAAAATACAATTTTGAAAGTTTACTAAATAACTGCTACCAGCGACTTCGTCCGCATCAGATAGTAACTCTGGGCAGGAGATTGTTTTTACGAAGAGTATTTTTATTGTTTAGTAATAAATATTTCACTGAATTATTTACCTACATAATAAAATGAGTTAGGGAAAAAGTATTTCACGGGAATGAGAGGTTTTCCCACGATAAAAAGTTAAAGCTTATGTTCATTCTCAGAGTCATACCTATCTAAGTCTGAGCCAATTTTTATCAAAATCGGTCCAGTGGTTTAGACGTGAAAGTAACATACAGACAGAGTTACTTTCGCATTTATAATATTAGTATGAAAGGCTGGATTAAAGCGATTTCAACTAAATCCTAGTTTTCAGTAGTAATATCCTTACTGACGTCTCATGTTATCCTGTGATGTTAACAGCATACAAAATATACATACATATTAGGTTTGTTTGTAAATACGAACAAAGAAAAGAATTATTTAAAGTTAATCAAAATATTTTGTAAAAATACTTCTTTGCTACTCATAGCTATAATATAAGTTGGTAAGAGAGTTTTTATTGTTTTATTTGTACACAGAACCCTAAATTACCGATATTGCAGTAATTTCACTATATTTAGTACCTAGTAAAGAACTAACCTAGTAACTCAAATTCAAGTTGCTACAGTGACCACCGACTGTACGTTCAAAATATTGCCAGCCCTACGAATACTTCGTCGTGACTTCAAAATATCGTATGTGTTAACACATAGGAGGTTTTAAAAGCGCTACGATGAATATTGCAACCATGCAATTTCAAAACACATGTCTCCTATATGCATCGCTTATTTGTTTGACCTCGATTAGTCTAAATAAATTTTTGCATAGTCACTTAGATATTTCTTTTTCAAGTATGATTTAGTATGTAAAAGAAAAAATAAATATTATTATGTCAATAGATACATAGTTCAATCTTTATTTATTTATTTATTATACATGATACAGATGTTACAAAATGAACCCTATGTTTGAAATCCGTCTGTTCAACTGCCACCTTTTGAATAAATATCATTGGAAGAGCCACGCCTTGGCATGGATGGGCCGGCTCGAACGGAGAGATACCACGGTCTCACAGAAAACCGATCAATAAGCCAACCTTATGCTGGAAATCCGTCTGTTTGATTGCTACCTTTCGCATAAAAATCATTGGAAGAGCCACGCTTCGGCATGAATGGGTCGGCCGGAGAGATACCACGGTCTCACAGAAAACCGGCGTGAACCAGCGTCTGTGCTGTGTTTCGCCGACTGAGTGAGGGTACATGAGTTCCAATCTAGGGAAAAGGGGGGCTTCAAAGGTAGGCAGCACACTAATAACTCCAGTGGAGTTGTGGGTGTCCATGAGTAGCGACAATTGCTTACCATCAGGTGATCCGTCTGTTCATCTCCCACCTATCAGATAAAAAATAGCGCTTGGAGTGATAAGCAACAGTTATTAATTAGAGATTATTAATAATAATAATAATATTTCACAACATCACATACATTGATCTGACTCCGAGATAGGTAGCTCGAGCACCCGTGTTACGGATATCAAAATCAACAGTGGAATTGCAAATAAATACATATAATACTTTTATTTTATAAATACATACTACAACAACAGTCATGTTCATGCACGCAAATGTTTATACCGTGCGGGGATCGAACCCGTAACCCTTGGACCAGAGGCGGCATTCACTACCACTGATCGTCAATTAAAATAAAATATCAGAAACGGGTGCACAAGGCACAAAAAATAGGTAACTTCTTAGGCGCGGTGTCATGTTGCATTTCCGACCGTGCAATGCGCACGGCGCGAGTGTTGCGCAAAGGTGCTTAGGTAGACAGTTACTACCGGTGCTATGTGCCTACAATTTCAAATCTTCAAACTGTAATATCTTTATTTACGGACTTACGCCAATCGTGTCAATGTGTCTGAGAACCTCAAGCTGTATAATACTTCATATTTTCGTACCAAGACAAAAAAAAAATATTCAATATCAATTGAGGAAATTTGACAAATTGTGGTAACTGTGGTGCTTAAGGAACATAATTTAAAAATGTTCACACAATATTACTATTTTCATATTTATGCTAGTTTTAATCCGATCACAGTTATTTGGCACGTGGCAAAAGTCGGATCTAATGCTATTTTGACATTAAAAAATGCTGTACAGCGCCACTGATTATCACTGAAGTGCCTTCTGATCGTGGTTGCAAAAGACGTGCGACTTGCACGTATTGCAGTGAATTATTGATACTGTTTGACGTCGTTGTGAAAATAGATAGTTGTCGAAAATAGATAGTTATTACAAACTTATTCACCAACGAACAACGTTTTCGTTTCGTGATTTCAAATAACGACAACGACACATCGCTACTTCCTATGCCTCTATCTACCTACTTGAGTTTACTTGACAAAAGTTCATTGAACCTTATATAGTCAGAAAACACATATACAAGCGCGATGCAATTATGCACAGTGCCGTCTATTAACAATTCAGGCCCGGTGGTTTGCTCACGGCCCCGCAAGGGGCCAAAATATATTTAAAAAAAAATTGGAAGAGTCTGGAAGTCGTCGGTAATGTACCCCCGTGGCTCGGAAAGCACGTTAAGCCGTTGATCCTGCACCCGACTTCTTTCAGGTCTTGTCAGACTGGTGTCCCATCGGAATATGGGGGCAAGTGAATAGCGAGTGCACTTGTGTTTGCGCATTCACTTGAGCACTATAATATATCCTCCGTACGTGGCTGATGTGGATATTGGCCGCCATAACCGTAATAGGTTGGAGGATATGTATACAAAGCCATTTATTTTGAAAAAAAAACCTTAGATGTAAAAACATATTAACATTAGTTTTAAATATCATTTACATAAACTTGAGTATTTTGACATAAACCGGTTATCATCGATTCAATGTTTTATGAAAAAACAATGATACATTGAGTATAACGATAGCTTTTTAAAACATCGGAATCTATTCGATGTATCGCATTGTAAACATCGATGTATATGGAATATCCCTACTTGTCACCACCATTCATTCACTCAGAAAAACAAAATGGCAGTTATGTCAAGAAGAAAAATTTATAGAATTTTGTTAAAAAAATTGTAAATTAAGTGCAAATATATGTTGTGGACATTTGTTATTACGTTAAAGAAAACTAAACAATGTGCAGAAGCGTAAAGATATTTATATTATGTTCTAAGTTCGCTCAATGAAATTCTTGGTAGGTAAACAATATTTTTCACCTATCGAAGATTGTGGACCTAAGAAGATATTACAAGGATTTCCACTTGCATGCTTGCACTGCAGCACAGCGCGGCACACGCAGTCCTGGATTTCCTGTCATAGACTGCGGCCTAGTCTAAATTACTATTTTTCTAAGGGATGTATATGAGGCAACAAAAGTGAATTCTATTATGTGTTTCGTTATATTTTGATATTAAATCGTGTTATAAGTATCTTCTATTTTATTTTATTTTTGTTGTTAAATGGCGTTATAAAAAATCTGAATTGTATCTGGATTAATCTGGTCATTGCTAATCATTCGTTCATTGAATGAACGAGCTGCTGTATGACAATTCATTCAAATCTGTCAAAATCAATGCTGATTCCGTTCAGTCGTTCTAAATATGGTCTAGTGGAGCACCATGGGACATTCTTGTCTGATACGTAGTATCTTCTACTTAGTTTGTGAGTGACGAGTATCGAGTAAAATATTGAAACGTCAAAACTGGACAGACCAAGGAATCAAAAATAGCAGTCACTGATACTAGTGTCAAAATGTAACAGTTACTCGATACTCGTCATTTGAAATAATTACTATAAATCAATATACGATAATATTTATATTAACATAGTTATCAAATAGTGATGACCTTACAGCTCGGCCATCCTTCATTAAGTGAGCCCTCTCACTAACGGAAGAGCACAATGTGATTAAATTCAAGAAAAATAGAAAAAAAATCGTATTAGAAATAAATTAAACTTCATTACTTTTCTAAGAATTAAATACTACACACAATCTGTCATGATCTGCAGCCATCTATGCATTACCAGTTAAGATGCTATTCGCTATCTGCACTGTTTGCTCACGACTTGCGCTTACACTTTGTGCAAGGCGCAATCTATCGCGATCTACAAACATCTGTGCGCATCCATAACGTAGCT